>JASDQU010711108.1:7501-17519 GCA_032191745.1 Picea mariana
AATTCGGGCATGTCCCTATACATGGACAAAGCTCACGGTTAGTGTTGAACAGAGTAGTATCACACAAGTCATTATCTTAATGAACATGCTTACTATAGTTATAAGGTACAAAGAATCACAACATATGGGAACAGTTCTATCCTATGTTCATTTTAAATATTAGTATACATAACTCTTATACCACCCTTTATATGAAACAATGATGATTATCTTGTATGTAAGTTTAATTTGAAATTGTTAGTTAAAATTTAGATTTCAGATTTTCAAATTGTTAGTTAAAATTCAGATTTTAAATTTATGTATAGATTGATGACAGGGCTGTATTCGGCCTTTTCCATGTACAGGGACATGCCCGAATTTGGGCCTGTACTTGTACATGGACAGGGATCATGCTTAGTGTTGAATAGAGTAGTATCACATAAGTCATTAGCTTAATGAACATCCTTACTATAGCTATAGTGTATAGAGAATCACAACATATGGGAACAGTTCTATCCCATGCTTATTTTAAATATTAGTATACATAACTCTTATACCACCCTTTATACGAAACAATATTGCTTATCCTACATGTATAATCAATGTTATTAATTTACCTTGTTACAATTGATGATTAGTGTGTCCTATGTTATGGAATTGAACCATAGCTAATTTGAGCTTTGTGTCCTATGTTATGATAAGCTAAGCTTGTTTTATCTATCATATTATGTAGAAGTAATGCACTTGTATAATCTGTGTCATAATTGTTTCAGCTCCAACTAAGAAGATTATATATGATTAGGGTAATTACGTATGATTAAACTAGTAGTCTTATGCGTGTACTATTAGTAGTATACAATACCTATAATTATGACTCAATCTACTATGTTCCCTTACTCAATTAGTAATCCAATAGTGTTTTCTAATCACAACCATTTCTCTTTTTCGAACCATGTTGATTTCCTATTAGCTATATGGTAAGTAACTAACTCATAACCAAACTGATATGTAACCCTTGTTAAACCCTATGTTTTAATCTCATATGAGATGATTTATAAGTAAACACCAAATATGGAGAGCACAATGATTGTCATTATATCAATAACAATGAGATGTAACTAATCTTATATCCCACTTTCACCCTTGTTATGTACTAGTTAAAGTGATCAAACACACTTGTTCTCTAAGAAGTTATACTAATCTTCTTACTATGTGCCTACTACTATACCTCATACTCCAATGCTAGATTATGGAAAATAGTACTGTAATAATTATACTATATGTGATTAATAGTATGTAATATATGTAATTATGCTAGCTTCACTAAAGAGTGATTAGGTCTCATAAGTAGATGCATAATATCTAAGTATATCGTATATTCTTTGAACATCATGGGTTTGATTCATAAGATGTGTTATGGATATAGGGTATATTACAAGGAGTGTATTGCTTATACTATAATGACCTTGGATTACATTGAGCTTATGTAAAAATGGTGTACATAATAGGTAAAGAGATATGTGTTATAAATAGGTCCATAGGGTTACAATTAACCTTTTTTATACAGAGTTAATGTATGTGTTCTAGCTTATTAGGCATGTCCCTGTACATGGACAGGGAAATTCAGGTCTGTCCCTATACATGGACAGGGCCAAATATATCCCTGTCCATGTGCAGGGATAGGCCAGAATTCGGGCATGTCCTTGTACATGGACAGGGTCGAATATGTTAAGCATTGCATGCTTGTTGTATCTATTTACGCATTGCTTAGATAATAAATTTAAATTTTATGATTTAAATGGTTAGTATTAGTATTAAATTCATATTTTAGATTGTATTTGTGCATTTAATGGACTCTTGGATGCAAAAAAATTATATTTTAGATTGTATTTGTGCATTTTAATTTGAATTCCGTACTTTAGTTTTTCTTAAAATTCATTCTTTCTTTGAAAAATTGAATGTAACTTACTTCTCACATCACATAAATTCAAATATGAAAACTCTGATTAGTGTGGGTTTTTGGTTTTTTGGTTTATTTTGTTTTTGGTAAAGTACCAAGTTGAGATAATATGCAATTTTTTTCTTTCCTACAATGGTCCATGAAATGTAGGAGTAGTTAAGAAGAGAATGATCACATTATTGATCTTCCTTTCATTGTTTGGTCTATTTTTTTTTTGGTTAAGTACCAAGTTGAGATAATGTGTGATTTGTTTCTCTCCTCGGATGGTCCATGAGACCTAAGAGTAGTTAAAAAGAGCATGATCACATTATTGATCTTCCTTTTATGCTGGGATTATAAAATCTTATAAGTAAATATCATGAGAATCATGTGGACATTTTGTGTAACAACCCCTCCATTACTACAACCGAAAGTCGTAAGATTTTTTTTTCTTTTTAGGTATCGCTAGACATGCAAAGTCCTTCTTGATTGATCTTGTGATATATTAGGAAGTAACACATGTTCTTAACCATTAGGCCCATTCAAGGTATACCGGTCGCACCTAAAATCAATGCGTGTGAAATACTAATGTGCATAAAACCCAATTATGCCTAAATCCAACCATAAAACATCCCTTATATTTATTCCCTTTCTAATTAGAAAATAAAAAGATAAACTTCACTAGTGGAAGTTGGTCAATGACAAGGGACTAAAGTGAAGAAGCAACCCCATCAACCCAATCCTCTAAAAGCACAACAACCACAAGGACCCTAACTCCTTCAAGAATTTAGAATGTTCCAACTCCTCTTAAATGGTGAAAGAAGGATTATTAACCCAACCAAAAAGGAATAAAATCGTTACACATTGTGAGATGCCTGAATGTGGATCCTACAAGTGAAACAAACTTTTCAACCAAATTTCTAACAGATTAAGTTCTGGTAAAGGGAATTTAAGATATTAAACGAGGGAACAACTAGATGAAAACACGTTCTCAGAATTCAACGAAGTGGAAGGTGGTCAAAACAAGTTTTGAAAAATGAACAAATTGAAAATCCTCAAGACATACCATAGGGATTTAGAAGGATCAATTTATGAGTGTACAACCTTTAGGCACAATCGAAATGTAATGAGATCCATTTTTCAATTTTAAATTACAATCGTTTAAAAATGTGCTTTAACCAAAAAATTTATAACAACATTAAAACTTGGGTGATCATAGAGGTAAGCCACCTACATATGCTTAAACAATGCTAAACAATCTAGGAACGTAACATCGCTATCAGAATTATAAATAATATTTATTTTTAGTTTTTTTTTTTTTAAACCAGGTTTATCAAGTTACTGTCCATTCTCAAACTCCAAACATAAAACTCATTTTAATAACTCAGAAACTAGTTTTATAATTCGTTGTCATTCTTATACAGAAAACTTGTTTTTAATATCTCTTTGGGTTTTAATTATCACAGTCGTTGTTATACAGGAAACCTATTTAAATATCATTGTTATTAAATCTAGATTTGTCTTTATTCTATAAACGTTGTCTATTAAAAGTATTGTCTATAAAATGTATGGGACGGTGGTCTATTAAACATGCTAAATCTCTCTATCCAATGTAATGGATGACAACACAGTCCACACAACAAAAGTCAAATGTAGGAAATTACAACACGCTAATACACCATCCCAAAAACGCACCTACTACACTGTCTCAAACACAACACTACACAGTCACAGTGCAACTATAAATTCGCCTTCCTTCCATTGTATAAACTCGCAGAGTTTTTTACCATTGAGGAATCTATAAAATACAGGGTTTTGTTATCTAGAATATAAGAGGTCGTTGTCTACATAATTAAACGCAATCATAAGATATTGCCTAAATATTTTACAGTTATCCACGCAGCATAAGGATATGGTAATTATCCTGGTTGTTTAATAAAATTGCAATTAAAAAAACACATTCCAAGGTATTACCAAACATTACAAATTAGGACGTGGTTTAAACATTATGGATATTTTCAGTTCAAATGATATTTAAAGATATTACCAGATATTAATTCACAGTCTAAATTATATATGGCAACAAGGTAAATACCAAATCACAGTTTATATGGGTAAATACGTTGCCAATTCAGGTTGATTTCTCTATCATTTAAATGTAAAAAGAAAAAGGTAAGCATTACAATGACATTCGCTGAGCTAAGTATAAAGTATTCTCCATCCAACTGTCAATCAATAAAAAGGAAAAACGCCTCCACATAAAATCGTTGTGTTTTAAAAATAATGGAAAATGTTGAGCAAGGACTGGAAATCGATGTAAATAAAACATTGTTACCTAAATAACATCGCATCCACTAAAAATTTCAATAACAATCAATGCCTCCCAAAAACACTATCAATTTATTACATCAGAGTCTCTACATGTAATTACAAACAATTACCCAACCAATTGTTGTACAGGATAAGTCAACTAAGAGGGGGGGGTGTGAATCAATTGTATAAAATTTGTTTCATTTTATAAAAAGATTACTTATTAATCAATAAATCATGTCTTTAACATTTAACTTGCAGTAATACATTTAACCAATAAATATACAATCACATAAATGAAACAGTGACACAGTGATTTTTCATGAGGAAACCCAAAAGGGAAAAATCTCCTCTTCTTATGAATGAAAGGCAAGCTCCAACTCCTCATTACATTATTATTTTATATGAGTTACAACCTATATGAGGCTGCTACCTCTGTTTCTTCAGCACCTACTGAATGGAAGCTACAACTCCCAGATGTACAAGCACCAACTTGTACCGAAAACTTTTACAGTCTCCCCTTTCTCCTCCCTACCACCCTAAAATCATTCTCTGTCACAAAGAACCTATGAAACACTCTTTATATTCTCTGTCAAACAATAAGTATTCAAATCCTCTCTGCACAATTCATTCTTGACCAGACCACTTAGATTTTCAATCTGTGTATGTGTCTTCCCTTCTCTATCTTTTCTCTTCCTCAAATTTTACAGGGCCATATATTTCCCATAATCCTCTCTCACATTTAAATTTTCTTACAACGATCACTTTATATGTCTTCCTGTATCATCAGCATGTACAATTGAACCCTCAGGCTTCAAAGATTCAGTTACAATAACTGAATAAATTCCTTACAGTGATTATTATTGGCCAAGGCATCAAGACGAACAATATCCACATGATCAGTTTAAATATTTAACTAGCACCGTTCTATGAGAATACAAATGTTTTTTGGCGTTTCACATTTCAGGGTTTCGGCACTTCTGTGATGAAGTGTTTTGATACTCCAAGTCTCAATCCCCGGTATTTTGGCGTTTTTCATTTCGCCATTTCGGCATTTTTCATTTCAGCATTTCGACATTTCTTGTGATGAAGTGTTTCAACATTCCAAGTCATAAACCCCGAAATCTTCACCAAAATGGTTTTTCGATGTTTTCGCATTTCGGCGTTTTGGCATATCGGCATTTTGCATTTTGCGATTTCGTCATTACGGTATTCCTGTGGTGAAGTTTCTTGACACTCCATGTCGTGATCCCCGAAACTCTGAAATGGAGATTGGTTGCGCTAGCTCCTTCCTTGAGCCTTCATCGATGTCACCATAGGTTATGACCAGGGGCCTATTCTGAACATGCATTTTGCATTTCATGTTTCGGGGATTCTGTGAAGAGTCATCTCAACTCTCCATGTCCCAAAATCCAAAATGGAGATTGTCTCTTCGAGCTCTTCTCTACAGCTCTTTGACGATGTGACCATCAACAGTGACCAAATTCTTATCCATAAAGTTCTTTCGCGATTTCCCATTTCGGCATTTCACATTTCGTAACTTCGGGACTCCTGTGATGAAGAGTCTCGACTCTTGACTCCTCCAACTCTCAGTATCCGAAACTCTGAAATGGAGTCGGATCAACGCTCCACAATCTCCCTCTAATAAATGACTCAGATTAATTCATGGTTTCAGTATTTCAGCATTCGAGACTTCGTGATGTTGAATTTTTTGCTTACCATGCAAAAATCCCGAAATAGAAACTCTTGGAATCCTGAAATACAAACTCCTAGAATCCTGAAATACAAACTCCTGGGTTCTTCACAGTTTCGCATTTTGGTATGTTGAGAGGCATGCCGATCTCTGAATTTGGAACCACCGTGCCTGTGCAAACTAATCCACGCCTATCCCTTTAGCATTTTTAAAGTTTGACATTAATGACAAAAACAAGTTCTGTGCAAACTGCAATTCTTGCCAAAAAACTCCCCCTTTGGCACTGATGGAAAACTTTAAATCTCTTCTCCCCCTTTTGACATCTATGACAAAGAAAACCACTTGCAATGATGTATCATTTCAGTAGCAACTCCCTCTATCAATAATAGTCAATAAACCTATGCAGCCTGATTTTATAATGAAGCCCTTGCAATCTTTGAGAATGAAATAAAATTATAGAGGGTAAACCCCCAACTGATCCCCGAGACTATCAAATTGCATTTTAGGTAAAGGTTTAGTAAATACATATGCAATCTGATCCTTTGTGCCAACATATTCCACTTTAATAACTTTAGACATAACCTACTCTCTTAGAAAATGAAATTTAATGGGAATGTGCTTTGTTTTTGAATGCATAACAAGATTTTTAGAAATACTAATTGCATTGGTATTATCACAGAAGATAGGTATAGGGTCATCATAATGAATATGTATATCTTCCAGCATCTATTTCATCCATAGACTCTGAGTGCAATAAGTTGTAGCTGCTATGTATTTTTCTTTAGCAGTAGACATAGACACTGCTGATTATTTTTTCCTTGACCAACTTACAAGACACCCTCCAAGAAAAAATGTTGCTCCACTTGTACTCTTGCTGTCATCAACACAACCTGCCCAATCAACATCAATGAAAGCATATAAATCAAGTTTATTACCTGTAGGATACCACAAACCATACTCTATTGTCCCCTTTAGATATCTGAAAATTCTTTTGACTGCAAGTAGATGAGAAGTTTTTGGTGAAGCCTGAAACCTGCCAACTTGACAAACTGCATGCATAATATCAGGTCTTGTAGCTGTATCATAAAGAAGACTACCAATCATATATCTGTATACTGTCTTATCAACATCTTTAGTATCATCAAACTTACTTAATTTACAGCCACTAACCATGGGAGTGCCAACTGGTTTAGACTCTTCCATTTGAAATTTCTTAAGCATTTCATTGATATACTTGGTTTGAGAAATGTAAATACCTTTATCAGATTGAGTAATTTGCAAGCCTAAGAAAAAATTCATTTCTCCTAGCATGGACATCTCAAGCTCTTTCTGCATACTTTCATCAAACTGTTTACTGAGCCTATTATCATCATTACCAAAAATTATATCATCTACATATATCTCAACAATGATCAGGCTATCATTTTATTCTTTAATATATAGATTATTATCAGTGTTACCTTTCCTGAATCCTTGCTGCCTCAAGTAATTGTCAAGTCTGGAATACCAATCCCTTGGTGCTTGCTTCAGTCCATACAATGCCTTTTTCAACCTATAAACATATTGTTCTGCTTCTTGTACCTGAAAACCATCTGGTTGTTCCATATATACTTCTTCCTCTAAATCACCATTCAAAAATGTAGACTTTACATCCATTTGGTAAACTTTAATGTGTTTAGAACTGGCATAATCTAGAATCCGTCTAATGGATTCCATTCTTGCAACAGGAGAAAAATTTTCTGCATAATCTATTCCTTCTACCTGTGCATACCCTTTACAAACCAATCTAGCCTTGTTTCTAGTTATTTTACCTGCTTCATCCATCTTATTTCTGAAAACCCATTTAGCCCCTATGACATTCTTATTCAAAGGTCTGGGAACCAATTCCCATGTCTTATTCTTTTCTATTTGACTAAGTTCTTCATTCATTGCTTTCATCCAGTATTCATCTTTAATTGCTTATTGAATACTTTTGGGTTCAATCAGAGAAATTAAAGATACTTGTTCATGAGTTGAGGTGGATTCTTGCCTTCTGCTTCTTGTTCCAAACCCTGCATTTAAGTCACCAATTATTTGTTCTTCGGGATGATTTTTCTGTATTCTCTTGCTTGGAGTCTTTGATGGAGTCATGATTTTGGATGGATTTTTTCCCTATATCAAAGTAGGAATTAATTGTTCACTGTCAGCAGCCTTAGTTTCTTTTGTTTCACTTACTTCTTCATCAATCTTATGTTTGTCATATATTTCATGTATTTGTTGATCCTTTTGTTTAAATTTAGACTTCAAAAATGAGGACTCATCAAACATTACATCTATAGATTCAACAATCTTTCTTAATATGAAATTATAGCATTTATAATCCTTTCTTGAACATGAATATCCAACCAATATGCCTTCATCAGTTCTTGAGTCTAATTTTCCCAGATTTTTATCAATTCTTTTAATGTAACACTTACTCCCAAAAATTCTAAAATGTTTTATGTTTGTTTCTCTTCCTGTCCATAATTGATATGGTGTCTTATCAGTATTATTTCTTAGCAAACTTCTATTCAAGATGTGTACAACAATGTGAACAACTTGAGGTCAAAACATGTCATTCAATTTGGCCTCATTTAACATTGTTCTTGCCATTTCCATAATAGTTCTATTTTTTCTTTCAACAACACCATTTTGTTGAGGTGTTTATGTAATAGAGAAATGTCTTTTAATTCCATTTTCATCACAGTAATTGTTAAATTATTTTGACACAAATTCTTCTTCAATGTCTGACCTTAAACACTTAATCTTCATATCAATTTCATTTTCAGTCAATTCTTTGAAAACTTGAAAGCAACTAAAAGTTTCAGACTTCTTTTTCAATAAAAAAAACCAAGTCATTCGAGTAAAATCAACCACAAATAACAAAAAGTATCTTTCACCATTTAGAAATGTTGTTCTCATAGGTCCACATACATCAGCATGTATTATTTTCAAAGGTTTTGTTGTAGAATATTCCTTTGTTTTAAACTTAACTTTAGTTTGTTTACCATGTTGACATTGTTTACAAATAGAGTTGGAGAGATTCTTTATGACAGGTAAGTTTCTTATTGCCTCCTTTTCATTTAAATGAACCAGATTGTCAAATTTGATATGTCCATGTCTTTTATTCCATAACCAACTTTCATCTTCATGTCCAAGATAGCAATTTTCATCCTTCTCATCTAAAATGTATATGTTATTTGATGTGCTTGTGGCTATTCCAACTAGTTTATTTGATTTTATATTACTGATTTGACATCCTTTTGAATCAAAAATCATAAAGAGACCTTTATCACAGGTTTGACTTACACTCAATAAGTTATGTTCCATTTCCTCAACCAATAAGACATTTTCAACCATGATTTTCTTGCTGTTTAGACAAACAATTCCTCTTCCAACTATCCTAGCTGATTGATCATTTCCAAAGGTGATTGTACCTTCTTTTCCTTCATCTAGTTCAACAAAGAGTTGTTTTCTACCTGTCATATGCTTTGAACTTCCACTATCCAAAACCCATTTTACTTTATGTTATGCTTGTAGATCTATAGTGCATTTTTCAGTGTTCAGATTTTCACTTTTCTTTTTCCAATATTTGGTTTTCAGATCTGTGTAAGTGGGTTCACTAAATTTCTGAAAACTCATAGTACAATTTCTTGACACATGCCCAAATTTGTTGCACTAGTAACATTCATTCTCATATCTTAAGGTGTCAAATCTGTTGTAAGAGTATTTTATATTATTTTGACTAGTTTTACCATGTCCTATTCCATATTCAAAATTAGACCTTTCATGAATGTTATGTGCATTTATCTTTCTTGAAAAACTATTACAAAATGTAGCCTTATGTCCATACTTATAACAAAAGAAATAGTGGCCTTCAAACTTGTTTTGATGTCTGCCATAACTTCTTCTATGCAATGTTGAACCCTGATTTTCTTCTTGCCTTTCTGATTCCATCTTCTTGATAGTAATTTTCTCATGATTATCCTCTGTACCTTCTTTCTCAACACTTGAACTAGAACATCCATTAGTTACTGCAGATTTATAACCAATTCAAGTCTTATCATATGTTGATCTTT
>JASDQU010711109.1:36004-47591 GCA_032191745.1 Picea mariana
ATGTTGAGGTTCTCATGCACTCTATGGCATAGTAGGAGCTAGAAGTTATCCCCAATTTATAGGGATAACTAATGAGATGATGCCTTGAGGCCCTCAGGTTGCAGACATGGAGTATCGAGAGACAAATGACTGATAGCATCCACATGCACAAACAAAGACCCACTTCACCACCACACATCCTGGATTTGTCATGATGGCATTCACCACATCAGCTTGCTTTTGGAAGACGATGGGTCTTGCTCCATGAGGTACAAGTCAGGTATTGTGGTAAATGTCACTTTAATACTTGAGGCGTTTGAATATGTTGCATTTAAAGTTGCTTTTGATTATAGAACTTATGCTTGGAAATTATGCTCTTTTCCCTATTTCACCTTGGTAGTTGACATTGCACCCTAGTAAGTGGTCACCCTTGGGGATGAGTTTTCTACTGGGAGTTCCCCTTGATGATTCACCGTGTCATTCTTGATCATGATTATCAATTTTCACGTTTCATTCTTTCATCTCCTTATCTTTTGGGATTTTCGGGTGTACTGACCCAAGAACGGATTGTACCTCATTTCATGGGAAGAAGGGGTTGAAGGCCCAGAGGGAATGTAGCTGGAAAAAGATAAAATAAAAAATCATAACCTTCTAGATGCTCGCCCAAAGAGGTATTGAGAAAATTGAAACATTTATCCTAAAAAATTAAAGACCCGCAAAAGAAAATACACATATATAAAAATGCCCCACTTGTTGAGGGATCTACACAAGGGTGTTACAATATTTTATTTACCCCTATGGCACTTTGTGTACCTCTCCCTTCAAGTGGCAGTGTGGTATTTCCCCCAAGATTTATTTTACCCATTGGGAGTACCCATTCATTTTGGACCTTAATTAATTAATGAAAAATAAATGAGCTTGGAAAAAGGACACATTGAAAACGAAGGTGCAACACACCCTCTACAAAGGCAGCCATAAATGAGGCAAAATAAACCCTTGTATGTCATGAACCCCATGCCCAAAATTCTTACCCTCCATCCACCTCATCTTCTCCACATGACTTAGAGAGGGTCCACCTAAGAAACACTCATTGATTCAAGGAATGATTCACCCAATAGGTCACCTTGTCAACCCTCCCATATCTAAACTTGGAAAAATGCATAGGGTCTTTGAGCACTTGTTTAATCTGATAAGGTAGTTTTGATGAAAATTTTTAGGTGGCTCTTGTGTTAAATTTGATTTTACTTTCCATGATGCTTTGACTTGAGATCCTTGGAGGGTGCACTTGTCTATCTATGAAGGACCTTGTTGATGGACCTTTTGGAGGAACAATCCCAGCTTGGGCCTTCATTGGGGTAGGAAGCCCACATGTTGGATGGAATGACCCACACCTTGGGACCAACTGGATGATGGACGTTGCCTTTGGAGGCAAGAGAGGACACCTTGAATAGTGAAACCTAGTCCTCTTCCAGCTCAATGAATTGCTTGGGATCTCTTATTCCACTTTTCTAGGCTTGACGCCTTTTTTGGGGGCTAGGGCATGTGGTGGTTGATGGACACTTGGCACTTTTGGATGGGAGGACCCCTTCCATTGTGTAGGAGACACTTGGATTGAGGAAACATGGACTTTAGAGGCCTAACACTTTCTCTTACAACCCCAAGGGTTTATTCATGTGCAAATTTAAATTTATCTTGTAAAGGGGAAAAGTAAAGGAATCCGGCCTCCTTACTTTTTGGTTTACCCTAACTAAATGTGGATAAACACTTTTAGGATTTTTTGTATAAATAAGGATCAAATTCATTTCATTTTATCATAACTCTCTCTTGAGTGAAGAGATACTTGAATGAAATTTTCACCCTCTTTGGGAAAATCGATTTCTCTCTCTTGCATAATATTTTTGGATTATATCTTGCCCAGTTTGTATCTAAAGTGGTGTGTTACTCTTCTTGGAAGTTTGTATTGGCATTTGGATGATATTTCTTGGTAAAATAGGGTTTTGTCTTACTAGCATTGAAATTTGTAAGGATTTTTCTACAATAATTGGTAATTTCTTCTTGTTTCAAGTTATTCTTGTTTTAAAACCCTTGAAGGAGTATACGGGCATCCACACTCCACCAAGTTCATTTTTATTTCTATTGGATAAATCATTTTTCAAAGGTTGCTAGGAGAAGTACAAGGGCGTACACCCTCCTAGATTTACCTTTCTAGGTCTTGCATACTCTAGGAAGTAAAAGGGCTTACACCTCTAGAGGAGTTGAAAACCTAGCCTTAAACCCAAGACTCCATAACCCATAGGCAAGGCACTAATCATTTTTTTCATTAGAAAAATAAATTACTTGCATTGGAATGCATGATTTTACGAGATATTGAATTTGTTTGAAGTGGAATCAATTATTTGCCCTAATATCTTGCTTGAGCCACCAGGGCATTTTGATTGGTCAATGATATATTGTTGTTGTTACAAACTTATGATACATCCATTAGGGCTGCAAAAAATGCATTTAAACTTATTTCTCTTACTCACTATTCAACCTTCAGAAATTACTAAGAAGTTGCCATAGTAATCTGCTAATCATTGTGCATCTTTTGGGTGGGTTACTTGTGATTTTTGGTGGTTGAATCTTGTTGTTGTAGCAATTTTTTTCTAAATACATAAGGCTGCCATAATACTTTGTTGATAACTTCATATAGAAGCTCTAATTCACCATCAAAGTTCATGCTTAAGTATTGAAAATTTATCTATTGTTTTAGTACTTCATTGTCCAATAACTATTTGGTAATTTTTATGGTTAAATGTGTAGTAATTAGCTCTTATTATTGTTGATATATATTCTTGTTTTCTTCTGCAATATAGGACAACAATATTTTCTTGCTTGTCCACTTCATTTTTTGGGCTTGTTCCTCGATTGTTTGTCTTGTCTCGGGTAGGTGTAACACTTTGGTGTCAGTACTCAAGTCTTAGGAAACCATTTACCATAATCAAGAATCATTTCCAAGCCCTCATATTTCTTCCATCATTGACCTAAGGGATTCCTCTCAACATCTCTTCATCATCTGTCCCATTTCCCCTAGGGTCACCCAGGATTCCCTACTYGAGGTGATATCATCATCTCTAAAGCAAGGGGAGTACCTATCTAAGGTGACAKTGGGTAGGTATTCCCATAGTTCTCTCCATATTGTGGATTGGGTYAGGATTTTCCCAACCTTTATAAYTTTTGCGATAATAGTTCTATCACATAATTCTTCCTACAAACAGTGACCCAAAGAAGATTTTTTTTTTTTTTATAATCTATCCCCATATGGACACCTTCACTCTTTTGAAAATACTAATAATCCTAACATGTGATGTCRTTGATATGGGTGAGGTGTAGGATTCATACATGAAAACTAGGAGAATAATAAGTGGCAAAAAGACTATTATTGAAGTAAGTCTAGATACAAAACATGAAGYAAAAGTACAGGTTGGTACCTCAATCCCAGCACATAATGATAGCATATATTGCACGAAGTCTACTATATTTACCAATGGGGAGAAATATATCAAATGTTTCAATAGGATTCATATCCATATTTGCTAGGTGTTGACCAAGATCAAGTTTTTTATCAAATGATAAAGCGTTCTTGGCTACATAAAATAATAGCACACTCTGTCATGTTCCCATGTGCAAAGGAAATCTCATGGATCATCCGCTAGGAATATGTGGATAATAGGTTAATTAAAGACACTCGTGATTAGGCTATCTCATCATTCTAGACATCAATCTTGCACATATGCTACAAGACTCCCACAAAATAAATTGAACTTATAGAGGAATAGATGCTAAGTTCCCTCTTGACTGTAGAGAAGTGATGAAGAAATGGTGGGTTCCTAGAACAAAATTCAAGGCAAGGAAATCCAAGACTTATCCCACCAGCATGCTAAGGACCCCTTATAGATTTGTTGTATCCCTCCTATGCAAACTTTATGGAGAGGTAGATGCCATGAAATTAAAGAATMATGGATCCCTATGATGTACATGATATGAATGACCGACCATATATTTAATTGGGTTGTTATCCTTTATACCGCACTAGAGGATACCATGTCARCAACTAAATGCATAGTTCCATGRAAACACCCAAAATTCCACATGTCATCCTAATTGTTGGACACCATTTTTTTAGTGCATGTCTTCTCAKGCATGGGATGGTAATGAAAACTAAGTGATCCCTAAATTCATGTATATCTCTAGGACTTATGGGAGAAAAAATACTGCATTCACTACCACAATATCTGAGAACAGTTCATGATTCCCTTGTTCCAATAACTTTTATGTGCTCTAGCACCTTGTAGGTCAGAAAATGCAATGGAGGAAGTCGGAAAAATTGGGTATTGGTATGTATTAGAGCATGGAACATACATCACAATTTATGGATCAACCAAACCCCCACACTTGTTTCCAAGGTTTGCACCTGACAAGTTGGTTCTACAAGAAGTGGCATATCATACTCTTATCCATAGATTTGGAGCAACCCTCACTATGGACAAGAAACTACCATGGCCTCCAATGCCTTTCTATGTGGGATCCTACAATTTCAAGGATGGGAGGGAAGCACAGGTTGAAGTAGACATCCTGACAACTTTCCATTTTAGGGAATAAAGATTCCATAGACATGACCCCTTGAAAGTTGTCCATCAACATTATCAAATAGGAAAATATAGATGGCCCTATGAAATTGAAGTATGGAAGGAAGAGGAAATATACAAAAGGGATACTAACTATGATAAAATACTTTATAGAATGAGAGGTATCTCCCAACACAAGAAAGACAAATTATTGGAAAAGGAGAAAGATAAGAAAGAAGTTGCAACTAAAGTAGGGGTAGCATATTTTTTAGGGGGGGATTTTTCGAATTGGCTATTTTTTGGTCATTTTCTAAAGAAAAAAATTGTCAATTTGTTAAAAAATTACCTATTTTTTACACGAATATGACTAAATTACTAATATTCACAAAAAAATTACAAGTTTTAATAGTAAATTATATGTTTTTTATTGAATATTTTCCTACATATCTATATGTATGATTTTTCACACCAAAATAGTCACCTAGAATACTATACATATGTATAATATTTGAATCTTTAAAAAATACCCTAGACTGTAGCAGCTGAAAAAGAAAGGCTTGAAATGGAAACTGAAGCATTGAGACTTCAACAAAAGAAATAAGTTTCTACCAATGTAGCAGTATAGGCAGAGAAAAAGAGAAAAGAACAAGATGAACATGAACATATGAGAATAAGAAAAGAGAAAGAGGGGAAATTAAAGTGGGACATAGAAGAAAGATGGAAAAAATAAGAAGAAGACAAGAAGGCTCAGGAGGAGGCTCAAGACACCTATCCTATGGATATCGGTCCATATGAATCTACTTCTACCATCACTTTGACCAAAGGTTATTTTCCTTTGGGAGAATTTATATTGGGACAATTTACTCCTTCCAAGGACAACAAAATATCTAACCTTATCTCATTCATATTTGACAGGGATAAAGGAATAATTGTTAAGCAATATCTCAAGAGAATTCCCATTCTAGGTGCTATAGCACTTTCAATGACCACAAAAACATCATTGGTTATGGACACCATGGAATATCCTATAGATTTAGCCTCGATAAGAGTGGTGTTCACATAGGCCTCCAAGCAAAAAATCAGAGATATGACCAAAGAGATAGAATAATATAAAGCTAAGATTGAAAATTTGGAAGAAGAGATGAGATACAACAAAGGAGATGTAGAAAGTGTTCTTGAATTTAGGACCTATGCTAGTGAAGTACAAGAGGAGATGAATAGTTGTACACCAACTTGAAGGATTTCCAGGATTTGTCTACACAGTTGTTGGCATTGTTAGACAAATTTGAAACCAATAATGAAGAGTTGCATAAAATTCATGTATGCATTGACAATCTAAAAAAGTGRCCAGAAGAGAACCCAGATGCACCTCAAGAAATTCCAAAAATGGTTGAAAATTGAAAACATGTTGAATTATGCATCACTCACCAACTACTAGAAGAAGGGGGAAGCRTTGGAGAAGGATATATCGAATTCAAAAGGAAACTGMAAATGTATTCATATCATTGGAGAAAAWTTGACTGAAAGATGCAAGTTGCCTAAAATTGGAGATCTAGKCCAACCAGTAGAAGAAGTCATTCTAGAGCTAGAATAAACTTTGGATTCRAGGTTAATTTCAATGGGAATGGCTCATCGAGTCACAAAGGAAATGCTAAGGGAACACATAGCAACACCTTCTAAAGATGATAAATTAATACTTTCTTTTTTGGTCACACTGAAAAAAGATATGGACATCATGTCCCAAGATGCAACCACATATGAAGTCACGTTAGAAGATTTATTCTTTAGGAGAATAATAAGAATTGCTTCTTATCATGAAGTGTGGACTGTATACTTTAAAGACAAAGTTGAGGAGYGATTGTAATAKTTTTTTTTATTGTAATGTCTAAAGTTTCGAAAAGACAAACTAGAGAAGTACAAGAGTTGTAACTATCAATGAGAAGTCAAGAAATACAAATAAAAGGTTATAGATTATTGGCTATATATGTACAAGAGCACCTAGTTGAAAGGGCTCTTACTTTTTGTAACTTTTGTAACTATTTCTGAAATTTTTAATGAGAAGAAGCCCTCAAGGCCATTTTGGAGAAGTGATTTGGTGTTATGTGATGTGCTTGATGTGAACTACTTCCATATTTTGTATTGGCATCTTCATTGTTTTAAGGTTGTATTATTCTTATGATAGAGTATTCTTCTGTGTGTTTTTATAGCTTTGTATTCTATTGCTTTTATGTTATTGTTGTTCTTAGTTGATAAATGGATGGCTAATGAATTACTTGTTGTTTCAAACTAATTTATCCACTTATATTATTCATTTACTATGAGTTTTTTCTTTTCTTTAAAACCAATTGTTTATGAAGTGAAAAAAAGAATTTGTGGTTTGACTAAATTTGTTTACTTTATTAATGTACTCTTAGCTAGGATAGGTTAGAATAGTTTTACAATCAATACTTAGATTAGTTCATATTGTATACTGCACTTTGGATTCCAACCACCCATACCCATTCATTATAGTAATGGAAGTTGGGCCAAAATCCAAATGGGTCTCCTATACCAAATGGTGTGAGGTATGATTGGGATCTTATATCGAGGAGTACCCCTATCCATTGAAGGGAACTTTCCATGCACTAGTATTGTCCAAATTATAGAGAGACCAACACAATGACCACTAAAGATAAGTTTTCTATTTCCATCATTGATGAATTATTAGATGAATTGCATGGAGGAGCATGTGCAACATGTTGAAAGGCTCTTAAAACTATTGAAGGGGAAGAAAGTATATGTAGAGCCTTCCAATTGTGTCGTTTGGGTTCATGAAGTGGAATATTTGGGTCATATTGTATCTCATGAAGGCATTAAAGTGGACCCTAACAAATTTAAAGCTATGATGGAATGTCCAGTTCCAAAAAATTTTAAGAATCTTAGAGGATTCTTAGGATTTATGGGATATTACAACAATTTTTATGGTCAAATAGTGGCACCTCTAACAACATTATTGAAAAAGGAGGCATTTTCTTGGACTTAAGAAGCAACCAAAGATTTGAAAAACTTAAGGAGGATATATGTACAACTCCCATCCTTGCCACACCTAGCTTCACAAAAACCTTTATTGTAGAGTGTGATGCCTTAGGGCATGACATTGGTGTAGTTTAATGGTGTTGTTACCTAATAGGAAAAAAAATCAATGTAAAAATAAATCATGATAGTCTGAAGTACTTCTTGGAACAATGATTATCTCCATAATAGGAATAAAAATGGGTTACAAATATGGTAGGTTATGACTTTGAAATTATCTACAAAAAGGGAAAACAAATGTGGTGGAAGATGCACTTTCTAGGAAAGAAGAAGACAATGAGAGTTTTCTTTTTCCTTTTTCCATCCTGCAATGTGATTGGGTGGAAGACGCAAGGATATAATGGAAGTAAGATCAGAAGGTATGCAATATTATTCAACAACTACAAGAGGACCTGCGTGCATTAGATAAATTTGTGTGGAAGAATGATTCACTATGGTATCATGATTCTCAAGTTGGAAGGTTTCAATAATAAACATCAATTTAGTTGAAGAAAAAGACATAAATTGAAAAAAGGTATGTTTCGATACTAAAAGGGTCTCTCAAATTGGAATTTTCAAGAAAAGAAGTGATTTTCAACACCAAAAAGTGTACTTTGTGGACTACAAGGTAACTTAATGAAATTAGTACTACCAAGTGGTGTCAGATCATCCATGTTAATTTCAATGCAATATTAGTCTTGCTAATGTCGTTGATATGGGTGAGGTGTAGGATCCAGACATGGCCTAAGAGAATCAGAAGTGGCAAAATGACTATAATTGAAGTAAGTCTAGATATATAGGAGGAAGCAGAAGTAGGGGTTGGTACCTCAATCCTAGTACATAATGATACCATCTATTGCATGCAGTTTACTATGGTTACCAATGGGGAGAAATATATCAAATGTTTCAATAGGATTCATACCCATATTTGCTAGATGTTGACCAATATCAGGTTGTTTATCAAATGACAAAGTGCTCTTGGCTGCATAAAATAGTTGCACACTATGTCATGTTCCCATGTGCAAAGCCCATCTCATGTATCATCCACTAGGAATATGTGGGTAACAGGTTAATTAAAGACACTCAAGATTAGGCTATCTTGTCATTCTAGACATTAGTTTTTCACATATGCTATAAGATTCCTATGGAAGAAATTGAACTTACATAAGACTAGATGCTACAATTCCCTCTTGACTGTAGAGAAGTGATGAAGAAATGGTGGGTTCCTTAGACAAAATATAAAGCAAGGAAATCCAAGACTTATCCCACCAGGGTGCTAAGTACCCCTTATAGATTTGTTGTATCCCTCCTATGTAAGACTTTATGGAGAGGTAAATGCTATGAAGTTCAAAGAATCATGGGTCCCTATGATGTGCATGATCTAAATGATCGACCATATATTCAATTGGGATGCTATCCTTTCTACCACCCTAAAGGATACCATGTCAGGATCTAAATGCATAGTGCTAGGAAACACCCAAAATTCCACATGTCATCCTACTTGTTGGACATCATTTGTTTAGTGCATGTCTTCTCAGGCATGGGATGACAATGGAAACTAAGTGATCCCCAAATTCATGTATATTTCTAGGACTTATGGGAGCACAAGTACCACATTAAATACCACAAGATCTAAGAACAGTTCATGATTCCCTTGTTCTAATTACTTTTTTGTGCTCCAACACCTTGTATGTCAGAACATCAATGCAGGAAGTCAGAAAAATTGGGGATTGGTATGTATTAGAGCATGGACCATACATCAAGATTTATGGATCAACCAAACCCCCACACTTTTTTCCTAGGTTTGTACTCAACAAGTTGGTTCTACAAGAAGTGGCATATCATACTCTTGTYCATAGAGTTGGAGCAGCCCTCACTAGGGACAAGAAACTACCAGGGTCTCCAATGCCTTTCTATGTGGGATCCTATAGTTTCAAGGATGGGAGGGAAGCATAGGTTGAAGTTGACATATTGAAAAMTTTCCATTTCAGAGAAGAAAGATTCTATAGACATGAACCCCATGAAAGTTGTYAGTCAACATTATCAAATATGAAAATATAGATGGCCCTATGAAATTGAAGTATGAAAGGAAGATGAAATCTACAAAAGGGCTACTAACTATGATGAAGTACTTTATAGGATGAGAGGTATCATCCAACACAAGAAATAMAAATTAGAAAAGAAGAATGATGAGAAAGAAGATGCAACTAAAGTAGGGGTAGCRTATTCTTTAAGGGGGGAATTTCTCCAATTGGCTATTTTTTGGCCATTTTCTAAAGAAAACAATTGTCAATTTGTTAAAAAATTGCCTTTTTTTACATAAATATGAYTAAATTAATAATATTCRCCAAACAATTACAAGTTTTAATAGTAACTTATATGTTTTTTATTGAATATTTTCCTACATATCTATATGTTTAATTTTTCAAACCAAAATAGTCGCATAGAGTACTATACATTGGTATAATGTTTGAATCCTTAAAAACTACCCTAGACCATAACAACTAAAAAGGAAAGGCTTGAAAAGGAAATTGGAGCATTGAGACTTCAACAAGAGAAAGAAGCTACAACCAAGGTAGCAGTAGAGGCAGAGAAAAAAAGAAAAGGACAAGAAGAACAAGAACATGTGAGAATAATAAAAGAGAAATATGAGAAATTAAAGTGGTATGTAGAAGAAATACGGAGGAAATAAGAACAAGAAAATAAGTCTTAGGAGGAGGCTCAAGGCACCTATACTATGGATACTAGGCCATATGAATCTACTTATGCCATCACTTTGACTAGAGGTGATTTTCCTCTAGGAGACCTGAGATTGGGAGAGTTTACTCCTTCCAAGGCCAACATAGTATCTAGCCTTAACTCATTCATATCTAACAAGGATACATGCGGAATTGTTAAAAAATATCTCAAGAGACTTCCCATTCTAGGTGCTCTAGCACTTGCAATGACCACATAAACACCATTGGTTATGGACATCAGGGAAGATCTTATAGATTTAGCCTTGGCAGGAGTGGTGTTCATGTAGGCCTCCAAGCAAAACATAAGAGATACGACCAAAGAGCTGGAAGAATATAAAGCTAATATCAAAAATTTGGAAGCAAAGATGAGATACAACAATGGAGATATATAAAGTATTCTTGAATTCAAGACATGTGCCAATGAAGTACAAGAGGAGTTGAAAACCATCTTGAAACAATTGTACACCAACTTGAAGGATTTCCAGAATCTGTCTACATAGTTGTTAGCAATGTTAGACAAATTCTAAATAAAAAATGAAGATTTGTATAAAATTTGTGTAGGCATGGGAAATATAAAAATGTGGCCAAAAGAGAACCTATATGCACCTCAAGAACTTCCTAGAATGACTAAAAAAGAAAACATGTTGACTGATGCAGACTCACCAACTTCCAAAAGAAGGGGGAATAGTTTGAGAAGGATGTATCAAATTCAATAGGAAATTGCAAATGTATTCATACTGTTGTAGAAAAATTGATTGAAAGATGTCGGTTGCGTAAAATTGGAGATCTAGGCCAACTAAGACTAGTAGAAGAAGTCCTTGCAAAATTGGAAGAAACTTTGCATTTAAGGATAATTTCAATGGGAATGGCTCATCGAGTCACCAAGGGAATGCTAAGGGAACAAATAACAACACCTTCTAGAGATAATAACTTACTAAATTCCTTTTGGTCACACCGAAAAATGATATGGACGTCATGTCCCAAGATGTAGCCACATATGAAGTCACATTAGAATATTTTCTCTTCAGGAGAGTAATAAGAATTTCTTCTTATCATGAAGTGTGGATTGCATACTTTAAAGACAAAGATGAGGGATGATTGTAATATTTTTCTTTATTGTAATGTCTAAAGTTGGGAAAAGACAAACTAAAGAAGTCCAAGAGTTGTAACTTCCAATGAGAAGTCAAGAAATACCAAGAAATAGTTATAGAT
>JASDQU010711112.1:0-14669 GCA_032191745.1 Picea mariana
GCAGAGGCAAAGTGATACAAGGCTTGCGTATAAGGCATGCTTCAAAGGTTCATTTGAGAGCAACATGGAGCCGGCATTAGGCCAAAGATGCATATATGCAAATGTGATTAGAAAGACATGATGAAATCCCCTTCAATGTATTTTTAACAAGCCTAGAGAAGGTAAGCTCAATGGTTTTTCATTTTTTGAGAGTCTGAAAAAGAATAAAAGAAGACTCCAAGGGGTACCTTTTTCGGAAATAGTTTAGTCAGTTCAAAAAAGGGGTAAACTTGCACCAAAAAGACATCTATTCAAAACCATTTTAACGAGGGTGACAAAGACAAGATCACTCGACAATCTTTTCAATTTTAAGGAGTCTAAACAGAGTTTAACTATGGACTCACAACCTTTTTCTGGATTTAGTCCCCTTAAGTCGAAAAAGTATAAAATTTACTGAGGAGAACTCTCTCGGCGAGATGAATCTCCCGAGGCGTACATTTTTCCTCTATAATCTACAGGTCAGAAAAAGGGATAAAATCATGCCAGTAGATGTTCTTCTGGACCAATTTAACGAGTGTGAAGGAACAAGGTCACTCAACGATCTTTTCAATTTTAAGGAGTCTGAAAAGAGATTAACTATGGACTCTGTGGGGGGGATGTTATTCTGGACCAATATAATGACTGTGAAGGAACAAGGTCACTCAACGATCTTTTCAATTTTAGGGATTCTGAAAAGAGATAAACTATGGACTCTGTGGGGGTTCCTTTTTCATAAATTTAGTCCCTCAGGCCCGGAAAAAGAGTTAATCTTATACCTGAGAATACTCTTCTAGCGAAACAAAGTTCCTAGAGTATACCTTTGTTCGTAAAATTAACCATCCGGACCGAAAAAGGGGTAAACTACTGCAGGACAGACATGCCTTCAAGTTTTATTTTGGTGAGCGTGAAGAAAAACAAGATCGCTCGACAATATTTCCATGTTTAGAGAGTCTGAAAAGGGCTTAAAGAAGACTCCAGAAGGTTACTTTTCTCAGTTAATCTAGACGAGATTGAAAATCATAAATATAGTCTCATCGGATGTTACTTTCAGATTTCAAAGCAAGCTTGAAAGACAAAAAAGCATGCTCATTTTTGGGAGTCCCAAGGGTGAGGCCAAGCGTGATGATGTATTAGATGAATGAGGATCAATCTCGTAATCATGACAAGACTAACAAGGACTTCCGAGCCTAAAAATCATTATAGATAGCATGGACGCCAAAATGAAACAAGGATCTACCTAGGGCATCCATGTAAAGGTAGGATCTACCACCTAATCACAACACTTCTAAAGAAGAAATGATGGTTTGTGTTGCACTTCGGTGGGATCAACATTTGAAAAGCGAAAAATACAACGAGATGCAAAAAGTGGAGTTGAAATCTTAACTTATATGCAAAAAGTTGGAAAAACAAATTTTACCAAAGGACCTTCAAAAGTGACCCATCTCCCAAAAAAGTTACCAAACCAAAAAGTAAATTTCATCGTAACATCCAATAAGAAACTCAAGAACCAAATTAAATGATTTTCAAGCCAGAAAAAAACAACAAAAGGGTTAAAAAAAAGTGGCAAAAAAGGCCAAAAAAGTCTATAAATAGAAGTTGACAACCCATTTTCACCATTGCAATTTGAAAATTAACAAGGTGGTAAAAAAGACCCCTTCGCTAAAGAAGTTGATTCTGGGAGATTCAAAGGACGAAACGAACTTCCGCTCGGACCAAGTAAGTATAAAATTATTCCTCTTAAATTTCAATACTTCAATTATGCATAGTTTTTAGTTTTTGAGGGGGCACGCCCTCTTAAAAAAGGGCGGCCCTACGTGTACGCGGGTTGTCAAAGGACTTCCCACGTACATCCGCGGGAAGAAAATAGTTTTCCCATAGATGCACGCGATTGTGTCCAAAACAACCCACATACACCCTCAAAAGCATTGAAAAATAAAATCTGCAAGAGTTAAATCCCCCTTGAACTTTTCATGTAATAGGATGTATGCCTACTAGAGGGAGAGGGAACACGAGGAGATCGATATCCTGGCTGATGAGGACCCTGCTGCTATCGTCGCATTGAAACAATGCGGGTTATGGAAGTTATACCAGTGTCCGTTCATGAGGACACAACCCAGGCTGCTAAATGCCTCGGTGGATTACTGGTATCCTGACATAGAGATGTTCATGCTTGAGGGGTAGTCATTGACTCCAACGAATGAGGACATATATTTCTTGACTAGCCTCTCGAAGAGAGGGGAACCAGTCAACCTGCGTACATTTCCCCTTGGGCGCTTCAACATCGCCGACTACATCATAATGCATTGCGAGGTCAGCATCGAGAAAGTAGGTTATCAGGTGCCCATCCACAAAATCACCAACCTATCATTGAAGGTGATCATTTTTCTTATTGGGAGGATCACTGGATCCATGGCCCTACACCAAGATTTTCGGGTGTACATGTATTGTGCAATGCAGTGCCTAGAAGAACGAATATTTGACTGGTGCACGACCATGCTTGACTGCATGAAGAGGCAGCTCACAGAGTGTTGAGAGCATAGTAACAAGAACTTTGGATTTAGTACCATTTTGTGCTCATTCTTCTTTGAGAGGGTACCCATCCTGAGTCCACGAGAGATAATACAGGGGCATGTGACCTCCTTCCTAGCAGTGTGCAAGTGGGAAACATTGCTGACACGACAGGGGGGAGGAAGGACCATAGAGGCCTTCGATGAAAAATTCTTCGACTGGTGGGCACGACAGATTCCAATGATAGAGGACTACCCCTACGCTGGGATCAAAGTTTCTAGAGATCTGAACATGCCCATACCTCCTAGAGAGGAGCAAGGAGAGATAGGTACGTTTTTATTTTTAAATTTATTTAATTTTTGGTTTCTTTTATATATATCATTTTTATGTGCATCAGATTATCTAAAAACTATGTATCTGTTATGTACAAAAGTGGGACCAGTGCATCCGACAAACTTCTCGAGGACCAGGTGACGTCCTCAACTAAAGGAAATACCAGCAGCAGTCGGTGGACTAGCAGCCGTAGGAGGACCTCCAGCCAGAGAGGCTGAGAGAGTATTGAGATGGGTGGAGCAGAACCTCACCGCGCTCACTCATGCATTTCCCATGGCCGAGATCAAGGATATCCTGCTATCTATGCAACCTCATGTGGTTGGGGTTCCATAAACATGGGTCCAACTCTTCCATTGTTTGGAAAATGTCATTGTTCACTACAACAGGTCCAATAGGCCCCGGGCTTAGATAGGATGGAATCTTTATGTGCCGAGGGAACTCTTTTTGTATATTTTTGAGGGCATAAGCCCTGTGATGTATAACGAATATTACTTTTGAGGCGTTCACGCCCACCTATGTACTTTGAGACTTTTTGATATATATGTATATATATATATATATATATATTGATGTCTTATGGATTAAATTTATTTACAAATGTGTGTACATGTGTATGTGTGTTCTTTTTTCGTGTGTGCAATATGCCAATCTAATACTTGATTAGCTAGAGTATATGTTATTTGATTTAATCTCCTAGGAACATGGATATACGTAATCTAATAAAGGTAACGTTCTAAGAGACGTACCTTAAGGAAGTGTTGGTGTAAAGTAGGATCGTAAATGCGGTAAACCACATTTAACTGGGACACAACTAGCTAAGCATTTAAGTAGACCCGAAGGTAAGAGATACCATGCGACAAAGCGTCATGAAGCAACTCTATCACTGCATTGTAATTGGCAACATTGTTTGTGGAGTCACCTAGACAGGTACCTATGGAAGATAGTAACTAGCCTTGAGGCGTGAAAATCACCCAAGTTGTGGAAGTAAGCCGCTGAGTGTGTCGTCTAGCACCATTCGTGAACCCAAAGAACACCTCTGATTCACTTGACATCTGCCACAGTGAAAAATATGACATAAAGAATGACACATCCATAAAACAAAAAGACAAAAATCAAACTGTATAAGAACTATACATATGTGCAAGAATTCACCTAGGCGACCAACCTACGAGTAATACTTTTTGAGGTAGAGCCCATTTCTAGGCTCCGCCAAAGAATTTCCCTCAAATTCAACCAGATGATAAGCACCCTTCTTTAAGACCTCTTTCAAGATGAAAGGTCCGAACCACATGGGTTTGAACTTGCCTGCCCCCAAGGGATCCTTATCTTGGTCATAGACTAGGACAAGGTCGCCTTTGGAGAAAATCCCAGGACGAACGAACCGATCATATTGACACTTGACTCATTGTTTGTGAGCCTCGTTGGCCAAGGCTGCATCACGATGTTTCTCATCGAGCTGCTTGAGATGTAATAAGCGTTCCTCAAGCGGTGAAGTGTCTGGAAATGACTCTACTACCAACTTTAAAGACATAATCTCACACTCAATAGGAAATACTGCTTCCAGCCCGTAAACGAGTTGAAAACATGAGAAACCAGTGGCAGTATTTACAGACGTTCAGTAGGCCCATAACGTCGAGTACAACATCGAATGCCAATTTGAATTGGCAGAATTGATCGTTCGTTGCAGAATAGTCTTGAGGGACTTATTCACAGTTTCTACCTGACCATTCGCTTGTGGTTAGTAGGGTGATAAATTCTTTTGCCTCAACCAAAGATTTGATGTCAACTCAGACATCATTTTGTTCTGGAAGTGACTGCCATGGTCAGTGACAATCTCCTTCGAGATGTCGAACCTTGCTACTATCTGGTTAAAAATGAAGAGAGCCATTGTTTTTCCATCAATAGAGATATCTATTGGAATCATTTTAGCGATACTCGCCATATTACCCTTGGCGTAAACTGCATGCGTAGCCAAAGGAATAATAGGAAAATATCTATCTCCAGTCACAGTCAAAACAAATTCACCTTCCTCTATTCTTCTTAACTCTGGGAGGAAATATGATCTATGATGGAGATCATCACAGGGTCTGTCTAGACAAGTCAATGCCTCAAGAATTGCCTCATTTGAGGGCAAGACCAATTCGAAAGAATATACAACAGTGAGGGAACCTGGAGCCCAAATAGGCTCGAGAACCGAATCTAACTCCTGTGTAGGACAATATTGTACAATACTTGCTTCCTAGACAATATTGTATGCAAATTATGTCACATACAAAGGCATACCCATGATAGGATGCCCTATCCCTTCCATCGAGGTTGATGGGGAAGGAAGAGTCCACATATCGTGAAAGTAAGTCATTCAGAACAATGACACTTGAAAAATATCAGATCTAGGTCGGTCGGGGACATCCGATATGAGATTGACATCTTTAGAGGGAGGTGGATAATCAAAAGTACCCATCAATAGTGGGCACAAACCAACCCCTACGTTGATGATGCCAGGCTGAGGGTTATCAATCATCGAGACCGTTGATGCCCCCGATGAAGGGTCAGGACGGGAGAAATGCAACTGATCAATGGACACGATCCGACCCTCATGTGGAAACAACAAGAATTGCAAAACAATGGCAACCACTGCATGAATTGCATAGGTCCAACTCCTTCCTAACAAAAGATTGTAGTCGAGAGGTGCATCGACCACTTCAACTTCGACGCACACAGTCTTTCCTCCTAGCTGCATGACGAAAGAAGGAATGATTCGATGTGGTCTAAAAAAATGATCATCCAAAGCAGTAAGCAGAGTAGGTGACAGGGACAAAATGGGTTGGCCAATGGCCTTCCAACATGCCAATGACATCACGCATGACGAGGCACCCTCATCAACCATCATATGAAAAATATACCGAGTAAAATATTTAGTTGTGTAAGCCATTACTATCTGAAACACAACGTGGTAGGGGATAAGAGGTTTCAAGTCAGTTGTATCGAGAATGATCGTTCCTGGATTACAAGTCTCTTCATATCCCAAGGTGGATAACAAAGCCTTTCTCTGTGCAGGGCAACTCTGGAGGACCTCCAAAGAGGACATCACGCAAAGGGTTTGTGACAAATCCTCCACCACATAGTAGTTTTGGGCGGCCCTCGCGTTCAGATTATGAGAATATTTCTTAAACGCCCCTTTTGGGATGCATGCCATTGTTTTTCCCATCGTCTTCTCAATCTGGAGAAGAATAGATGGGTTTACGACTTATTTACCCTTTTTAGGAGATTCCGGCATTCCATAACCGTGCGCCCTAGTCACTATGTAAGCGTCACCTTTCATCATATAAACGTTCATGGTCGAGGGGTTACTAGAATATACGGGGGGTCCCTGACTGCCCCCATCTGCGCCTGAAGAGGCTTGAGTCATGTTTTTCCCATGTGGAAATGGGTTCGTTAACACAACAGGTTGTTGTTGCGCTAATAAATTTTGGGCCTTCGCAAGTCGAGGGCACAGGTGAGTCGGGTGGTCCTCTGTGCAAAGGTTACACAGATACTTCGACTTTCTCTTCTCTGTGTTGCCCCTGCCAACATTGTTGTTGGGTTTGTTATCCCCCTTAACCTTCTTGTTTCATTGTTTTTTCTTTCCGTCAGGTTACTAATTGGTGTTCGGGTTCGTCGAATGCACACTATGTACATCTGACATTTGGGTAGGGGGAACAACTGAACCATAGGTTTGGTTGGCTGCTATCTGTTGTATCGACAATTGTTGCAATTGATTTGATAGATGATCAGTGGACTTTGGTTGTGCTAAACCAACTATACCACTGGCATGTGATCCAAACTTTTGTCTAGCCTTGTCAAGGATGGACCATGGTGCATCTGGAAAAATCTCATAGAGTAAACCAGACTAAGAGTATATTAGTTCGAGCTGTTGCGCTCTCATTATCGCCTCTGCCTCTGAAAACACTATCGAAGTTGCAACTTCCTTGGATAATTGCGGTACCAAAGACTTCAGGAACCACTCCAGTAGGAAAGCCGGTGGGACTTGTACCTTAATTAAACTCTTCTGTCGCCGCCATTCTCGGACGTGATCTAAGATATGACCGGCCTTGGTCTGCTCAAAGTTGGCCAACAATTCGATGCCGACATCGTATCTCACTGGTAGTTGAAAATGGTTTAGGAAGACCATCTTCAAGTCACTAAGTAAGAATATCTTTAGCGGTCGAGCTCGATGTACCATTTCGTGACACCCTCGATAAGAGTGTGTTGAAACAGGCACAACTGTACGGAGTCATCTTGCAATGAGTTTGATGAGCACCATAGGCGGGAAGTTGTCACGTGATCACTCGGATCTTCGTCGGGCTTGCCTTCGAATTTTGGAATATCTGAGAGAAATTTAGTCGGCATGGGAGGCCAACGCGGATCATGACAAATCGGGTCGCTAAGTAATCTTGACAAGTCTAGAAAATGTAATGTTGCCATAAACGAAAGTTTGGGTTGGGTACTATGTACAGGAAAAAGGGAGCTAGGAGTTTGACTGGCACTAGGTTGTCAGTAAAATTTTAGTTGATGACCAGGGTTCTGATAAACACCATGGCCTTGGCTAGCGTATGGATATTGCGTTTGTTGGGAAATCATCGATTGATTCTCGTAGTTGGACAACGAAGGCTAGGCGGGGATGGCTCCCGAAGTTGTGTTCCAAATATTCTGGAAGGGGTTACCCCCTACCGATCTAACGGGCATGGGTATTGAGCCTTGCCCAGGGTTCCATTGACCATTGAAGGGGCTTCCCTCGACCGACATCCCTGACAAGGGAACTGATCCCTGTTAAGTATTCCAAAGTCCTTGTGAGGAGAAAACTCTTGTGATTTCCCCCTATGTAGGAATAATACCATGCATAGGTGTTCTCCAAAACCAAGGTTTCCCCCGGTCGAGACGACAACCAACGAAAAATGAGTTATTACCAAACGTGTTGAACAAAGAGAACGACATGGATCCCACCAACATGGTGTAAGAAGAAATTCCTAGAATTCCTGCTCCAAACAAGTTGTAGTTTGTGTTTAGCCTAACAGGTTGCTAGAAAGAGTCTCCAAGCGAGGGGGACAAAGGAGGTATATGGCCCTCACCGTAAGAGATAACGTTATAGGAGGTTGAGGTGCCCCCCATGGTCCCTTACAAAGGAGCGTTTGAGCTCCCTACCCCCAGACCCATGGTCTGTAGGGTGGAGTATGTCAGGACAGAGTTTGTATCAAAGCCGATCATTCCATATGAAAATGGAGGGCACGTCGCACTCTATGTGAATGGAGCGGTGTTCGCTGCGAAGACGGAATAAAACCATTTCCCGAAGTAGAGGGGGTCGAGACCACTATGGTACAGACCGATGAAGGTGGGTTAGGAGGAGGCATGCCCCCTATAGTTGTATCCAAAATGGGAGTATGAGGACTCCCGGAAGAAGTAGCAACATTTTCTTCCATAGTTGCTTGCAAGACTATCTGACGCTTTTAAGGTGTTATCCTCAGAGGGACAACCTGTACCATGATTGGCACCGAAAATTCAGTGATTAGAGAGTTGGTTGGCCTGACATATTTGGATCCAAGGTCAGAAACATTAGGTTCCTCTGGATTCAATTAATATCCTCTTGGAGCTGCTTCAGGCACAGCTGCTTCAGGCCCGATTGCTTTGAATGACCCTTTCTGGTCAAGTATTCACCGTAACAGTGGCGGTGGTGGCTCTAATGCAACTGACAATAGGCCCTGAAGCCTTTGCGACCGAAAGGGCTCTTGATCTTCCACTTTGTGAAAATATCAATGACACAGTAAGGATTTTACTAACGTTTAAACAAGAATAGACTAGAAAAGTTCCTACAAGATAAACCAAGCAAACCACTATTTAGTTGGAAGAACAGTGACAGCATCCAACACTAGAGAAACTTACCAGTGCAAGTGCAACTCAAACATGGAAGCACCCTCCGGTTATACTTTGAAAAGTGTGACCCGACGTCTTCCCTGGGTACCGTGGTATACCCCTAGAGTCACCTGTGTAAGTCCCAAGAATAAAGGCAACTAAGTTGCTAGCTCGTAAACAGTCACCAGGCGAGTACAGTCAATAGTCGGGTGGACCGAAATGAGCAAGATAATAAGTCTGAAACATATCGAGGGTATCAAAAGCAAGTGGTCTGAAAGACAACTGAGGATCTCAAATGGATTCGAGGTCCACGAAGCTCTGTAGTCAAATGCGAGCGATAGTATCCCACAACAAATCCTCAATATGCATTCCCTACTACGCTTGGTCTGAATTTGGAGGGGTTATCTCTGTTACCTTTCCTCATGTGGCCTCGAATTTAGCCCCTATGTTAGAGGGGGGTCCCAGATAACTTTGACGTTCACTGGAATTTTTACACTTCCTAGCTCTGACTCCAATGTTTATTTATAAACCTTGAAGAGTTTCCTCTCCAACCTAATTCAAGTCTCTATCTTTAACTAGTTGATTGACCCTACAAACATAAAAGTCTAGTTAATTTTAATTTTAGCGTTAATTTTAAATGGCTTGTTTTAACTCAAACGAAATGGCAGTGAAACTAGTGACGAGAATGGGAGACGAAGAAGGAGAAATAAAAGAAACTGTGAAAGCAAAATTACTTCTAGTTAACAGAAAAGATTTGCAACTAACTCTTTAACCAAGTTTTCATAACTAACTTTTTCTAAGATCTTTTAAAGGAAGACCTAAAACAAAATTTTGCTCGACTATGAGCTACTTAATGTTCTAAGAAATAAGTAAAGAACTTAAGAAAATAACTCTTTTTCCTAACAAGTAAGATTACTAACCTAACTACTTAACCAAACTAAGAAAGCAAATTTTTTATTTTTTATTTTTTAAATGATTTAAAATGGAAAAACTTGAAATAAATCTTTTTTCAATTTTCTTTAAAGCAGACGAAAGTGGGAAAAAGAAATACCAGACAAGAATAAAAAACTGAACTTTTGCCAATTGCGGATCGCAGGGAGTCAATAAGACACCAAACAGGCTGATCAAAACTCAAAGACTCATATAAAACCCTTTTTGAAGTAAACACAAGAAAAATTCAAAAGATAAGAAAATTGACATCTAACCCAAGCTATGACTGTAAATAACAGAGACACTAAACTCTGTCAAAAAACCCTGAGAAGTAAAAATTCAATCAAGAAAGAGGTTGACTGCCTCCTCCTTCAAAAACGGTTTCTTGGAACATATATGCTATTGTTGTTTCAGCAGCCTGCGTATGTACGCGGGTTGTTTACTAGACAGGGTGCGTATGTACACAGGCTAACCCACTATAGGGCATGTACACCTCTGTAATTTCTCAAAATAATAAATCTGACTGACAGACTGACAGGGTAGGGAGAATTGGTATGGCACCAACAAGTGACCAAAATCCCTTAAAATACTCAGCAGACTCACAAAAACTGAAAAGGTATTAAAACCAATCAAACACCCAAAAAATCCCCTAAAACCCTAGAGGCTTCCCCAGTATGGTTGCTGGTTCTGCTAGCAGGAAAAACCCCCCTATGGCTACACCAGGGTTTACAATGTAGGCATATCAATAATAGTGTAAAAGTCTCCTACTTCTCTAACTACCCCAAACATGCCTACAACTCAATACAAGAAAAGAAAATTGAGAAGGATCAGGTAATTGTACCTTTACTCCCCGTCCGGTGTCGATCCTCTCACGCTTGTATGCTTTGCTGACTGCACGCCTCCTCCCAAGGCCAACCTGCATTCAAAAAAAAATAAACATGAAACTACAAGCATACAATTTATATATAAAATTAGGGTTAGATGTTAGAATAAAAACATAAAACAAATGATAACATTCCATACATAATAATTGGGACAACAAAAGTACTTCTTTTATTAACAATACAATGATTACTTACAACTAGTGTCGACTACTACTCCACGAACCTGGTCCGGGATTGTCTTCACCAAGCTCCAACTGCACCTCCACGTATCTTTCTCCTCTCAACCTTCTTCTTGGGAAATGAAATAGGTTCTGATGGGGGAAAACGGGGAATTCTGAGGAAATTCTCACAAGAAGGCTGCAAATGCTTGGGGCAAGAAGGGGATGTGAAACGGGCAGAGTTTCACTGCTCTTATGTCTAGATATGGAATGAGACCCCAACACCTCCTTTTATATGACAAAAGGTTGGTTATTCGGTTGGGTGACGAGATATAGGCAGTGAAGTAGCTGGGAAACTACCCAATAGCCCGTAATCTCAACAAATTCCTTGCATCTTTTTAATTTTTGCAACTTTTGCAAGTATACGTGGGTTGTAGTGGTGCAACATGCATACTTATGCGATCTGTAATGGTGCAACAAGTGTATGTATGTGGGCAGTATTGGTGCAGGGCACGTACATCTTCAAAAAATGGGTTTTTTGGAAGAGCAACACAGTGATGGCTTGGCAAAAATAACAAGTAAGAGGGCCAAAAGCCAAGTATGCATATGTAGAGTAATTTATGGTTATAACAATTATACTAATTGATGTTTATACATATGATGATGATGATGTCATTCCAACTCCATGTTGTGGATGATGATATTGTGAATGAGAAAAACTACCGATGATTTATAAATATGCCAGTAAGTGTTCCAAGATGTTGTTGATGTGGTTTTCCTCTCTCTCTCCCGATGATGTTGTAGAATACCCTTCTTGTTAAGGGGGAGTGTTGAAATATTGTAACTGCAAAGAGTATTCTATTTATTATTGAGTTATTATTAATTAGATCAATCCCCTTCTTTGGATTGATCATGTCAAACATTGTATATGACCAAATCCCCTTTTGTGGATTGGTCAAACCCTAAATATATTATGTTAATTAAGAAGTCGACCCCCAAGCCTAATTAAAGCGGTTTTAACCACTAAAGAGAGAAGTCAACGATGCCCAATGAAGAGACACATTTCCAGTGCCTTCCAGCTAGTATAAATAAAGGAGGTTAGCGCCTCATTTGTTCACTCACTCAGCTTACTCATCTAGTGTGCAAGTTTGAAGGAAGATGCAGTTGCCAGTTGCCAGAATAAGGAAGAGAGAGGTGCATTTCTCAGTGTTGGATATTCTCTAGTGTTTTGGTTTATTGTATTGACATTGTATTGGCTATCTATATTAAGGAAGTTTTCGCTGGGTTTTCTCTCCCATGAGGGTTTCCCGGGATAAATGTTGTGTATATTATGATTTTGTTTCTCTCAGTGATCCTACCTATGCTATTGTTATCTAGTAAATTGAAAATAAACTTAATAGTTTCTCTAAAAATTAACAAACAAAAGATCTTCATAACAGCCCTAGATTCTACCTCTCCAGTGGAATGACCCTCTCGCTGGATCCTCTCGTCCCTCTCTCGCGTAACGAATCACAAGCTGGAGATTGCACAAAAAGGGTTGATTATTAAAGGTATTAGAAAAGTAAAATGAAGTACAAAATGTTTGGATGCTTGTGTATGGATATGTATATGAGTGGATCCGCCCGTCCCTCACGGAATCACAAGTTGGAGATTACAACCAAAAAAAGTTGATAATTGAAGGTATTAGAAAAATAAATTGAACTACAAAATGTTTGAATGCTTGTTTATGGATATGTGTATGAGCGGATCTGCATGTCCCTCACGGAATCACAAGCCAGAGATTTCACCCAAAAAAAATTATTAATAAAGGTATTAGAAAAATAAATTGAACAACAAAATGTTTGAATGCTTGTGTACGGATATGTGTATGAGCATATCGTTCATATGATGCCATGTTCAATGCAAAACAATTTTGAATCATGTCCTTAAACGTGGACATGTTTATTCACATCATCAATCAAGACGATAAATGTGCCCGTTCATCCGACTGTGTGTGGGAGTCTTCCATTAATTTTTTATTTGGGATAATTTCCATTGGAGCCATGATGACGACGTTGAGGAGTTCGATTTTTTGAACACACTGTGAGTGAAATAAAGAATTTATCTTTGAAGTCTGGGAAAAATTTTGAAGGGTTGATCAAGTTGGTCAATGTTATGTCAATCTATCTCAGGTAAGTGAGAGTCTCAACTATGCTTCTCTCTAATAAAATTGTCGAGCTTTATTGCAAGTAGAGGTACATATCCATGTGTTTGTTGTTTAGCATTCTTTCACTTATGTAGAGAAATAGTAGGATCCTAAGATAATGCCTTTGTTGTATGTCTTGTCGCTAACGCTCTACGATGGCTCTCCCTTTCATAATAGAGGAGCTCTGGACTAGCAGGTCTTTGCGGAACCTTTCTAGCGTCTAGATGGTCCTATGAAGTTGGGTCTTTGCGGAACCAGTTCCATCATCTCCATGGTCATATGAAGATGAGTCTTTGCCAAACCTTTCCATCATCTCCACGGTCCTATGAAGCCTTTTGATCTTGAGGAAATTCCACTGAAACTTGAGATTTTATTGTGAAAAATGAAATTCAGAGGTACCTAGGTTCCCACGATCTCTTGGAGGTAAATTCAGTTTTCTTAATACCCTCCATAAATGTTATATTTTGGTGATTTTAGCTTGTTTCCCAAAATATATACAATAGGATCTATAAAATAAACTTAACTAAAGACATTAGAGCCATATTAGATAAGTTACAAAGGATGAAAAAAATCTAAAGAATAAATCAAACAAATTATATGTGTTGCAGATAAAGATAAAATCATAGAGATTTAAGCTTTGAATCTATGTGTTGGCTTAAAACCCTACAAACTTATAAGATCTTGTAAAAAAAGAAGAACTTTCACTTGAAATTTATGTAGAAAAGGGAGAACTTGCACTGGAAATTTATGTAAAAAAGGGAGAAATTGCACTGGAAATTTTCAATGGACATTTTGTTGTTGTGATTTCACAGGAAACTGCACGTGTGTTTGGATTAGCAACACTCTCATAGATGTCTCTTATATATTAGGAGACCTACGGGAATAAAGGACCATGAATCAACACCGTATCACCTCATGATCAGACTATGGTCATACCTTCTACAAGGCATAGCCAAGAAGCTAGCACAAAACAAGCTTAGGTAAGTAAGCAACTAGCACTTGATAAGAGATCCAAAAATATTGCCTGGAAGAATCAATGAAACCCAAGTTCTGTGCTTGAGCTATCATATGCTTGAGCTATCGATATCTATATACATTGATATGTCAGTTTGACTCCAGTGATGATTCTTACAATGCAACACACACCGCCGGATTCAATCAATGAGGGTCAGGGCAGAGGCACTAGCAGGGAATTAAGAAAAGCTGGAGGCCAAGTGAAGCTGCAAAGTGTACCAGGGAAGGGGAGGATCAATGATGCATCATGTAAAAAGAGTAATTATAGAGAAGGATATCCTGCTCTTGAACAAGAGCTAAGTGAAGGATTTACAGACTGGTATCCTACATTAAGCAAAATAGGTGTCCCTTCTTGAGATTTACAATTTACAATTCAAACACTTGGCTAAGGTTTGACAACTTTTCAAACACTTGGCGATTTGTGTCCATCAATGTCTTAAATGAAACAAAGGCCATGCATGCCCTGAGATAAACATGGGCTATGCTATGCACAAACATTTAATGTCTTGAATTAATGCTATTTTGAAGGGCTAGCATTAATCCACATCTCTGAAATGTAGTGTAAATATATCATGTAAATAAAAGCAATAAGTTACACAAATTTTATATGGTTCTTATTTTAATTCTATTATTTTATAAAAAAGTTATATTAAAATGGTTTTTATTTTTATTTTATTATTTTATAAAAAAAAATATTAAAATGATTTTTTATTTTAATTTTATTGTTTTATAAAAAAATTATATTAAACAATT
>JASDQU010711113.1:1930-19117 GCA_032191745.1 Picea mariana
AAACCCCACGAAGGCTCACACTACTGGATGTAACGCGGCCATCGTGGAGGTTCATTGTGAAGACTAGGCTCATCTAGCACATTCAGACTGAGAACAGGAGGAGCCTCGATAGATATATTTGGATTGTTAACAACAAGAGCACTGACTTGCAGACTCAGATCGGGAACAAGACAAGCCTTGTCTAGAAGATTCAGATTGGGATGATTTAGTTTTTGTTGCTTTCCTGCAGTATTAAATTGCGCTTCCTTACATTCGCTATGGAATTTTTGTATCAACTGTTCTTTTCTTTGTAATATTCTTTCTTGCATTTTCATGTTGGAAGTTTGAATTGCCTGACCAAGAGAAAGACATTGATCCCACATTTTCACATTGTTTGAGCCAGATAAGAGAAGCATTGGACACACTTTCAACTAAAAATTTTCAAGTTTTGATCATAATTTGCGACTGTGGCAATCATATTGTTGACAACAAGCGGATATCCGCAACGATAACAATGGTAAATTGACCTTTATACGGAACGTATATCTATAAAACCTAGACAACATAAATTGTCACTTTAAATGACAAATTCAAACCCAATCTTGTTGTCTACTATTCTTGTAATATCCCCAAGGATGAGCCCTATTGTAATCATGTTGATGAATTGTAAATCATGTTTTATAGGCTGGTGAGCCAAGTTAATATAACCTAGTAAGGATTATGAGTTTATTAGGCCGGAGAGCCTAAGTGTTAAGGCCGGGAGCCTATTTTTGTATATGTAATTATGCAGAACATTAATAAAAATATAAACACCGCTGCATGTAGACCGACCATGATGAATGAGTGATGGGGACTAAGCTTCCACAAAGTGGGTAAGGGATTGGGGGATGGAAGGTTGGAAAGAGAGGCTAAGTGTTTAGCCTAGGGTCTTAAGTCCTTGGGAATAATATTTTAATAGTATTCCAAAATCCATGTGAAATAAATGTTTTGTCCTAAGTTCTTGGAGAGGAGTGCATGCTGATGGAGTGCATGTGGCTTCATGGGTGACATGTGTCGACCCAAACACATGTAGTTAAAAACTGCAGAAGTCAGCCATGGAGGGGGTCACTCCTCATTCCATCATCCTTTGCGTCTGATTTTGGATACCCTCATGCAGCTCTGAGAACCAGAAAACTGAGACGTCTTCCTCAAGACCAAAACATCATCCGTCTGATTCTATTCCGTGCTATTTGTTTGTCTGATGTAGGCTTCGACCATAGATCTGAGATTCTTCAAGATCGACAGCCCACCAAGCTACTCCCTTCCCACTTCCTCTACATTCATTCATACGCCGCAGAATATAGTCGAGCGCTCTGAACTATCACGCCTCTACTGTGGTATATCATCTCGCTAAACTTCAAAAGTTTTTAGATCCCGATAAAAATTGTTAGGGTGATAACAGGGTGTAAGAAGGCATCCTGAGAAGAATCCTTCTGGTTATTTTGTGCAGTTTTCCCTGTAACCTCAGCCTAGACTAAGATTCCTTGCCTTGGGTGGAGCTTAGTCCCAGCTCGGGGGTGACCCACTGCTGAGCGTGATGAGCAACGTGGTCTAAGGCTGGGAGGTTTGTGGAAGGCTTGCATGTGGTTGGTGGAATTATGCTAGTAATAAAAGATAAGTGTTAATTTTGTACTTAATTTATAAGTATATGCATGTTTGTGATTCTTGCAATATTATCATGTATTCCGCTGTAATCATGAATTATTGTTAATCCCATTAAACCTGCATGTTGTCGTAATTCTGTGATTACTGTGTTTGGTTTAGTTAAATGTGTGTAATATGACTTAATTCATGTTATATATATAAGTATGAGAATGTTGTTTCCGCATAGTAGTGTTTGCCCCGTCGTTGGGTTGACGGTCAGGGACATTACAGTATGGTATCAGAGCGTGGTTTACGACACTGAACCTGGATGGGCTGGATAAGTGGTCATTAGACCTGAAGCTCAGGTGGGAATCATGTTTGGAAGAACCAATTTTTGGACCTTTGAATGTTCTTGAGTGCCAAGGAGTCACTTGGTTGTGTTACAAAGCTCAAGAGGTGTAGCGGTATTATAGAACCCACAACTGGTGTGGTATATGGCCACAGGGAGAGAGAGAGCTCAACGCATGAAGTGTTGGAGCCATTGGATCTGATTGGGAGGAAAGGAGACCCCTTATGACTGTTAGATCTAGAGAAGGTGCCGAAAGGATATCCGAGAAGCCTTCCGGGAGTCAAACTGTCAGGAAAAAGCGAGGAGCACTGAGACACAAAAACCCGAAAACCTGAGAAGATATATGTCGTAGATCTAGGAGGAGGGCTCGACCATTATATCTTGTGGATTCATGCTTGAGTTAGTCACGAGAACCTTTCGGATTTCACAAATTTGGGAGATGGGAAGTGAGGAGAGGTGAACACCTCCGAAACCTGAAACCCTGAAATCCCGAAACGATCTCCATTGTAGATCGTAGGAGAGGAGTTTGACCGTTGGATCAAGTAGATGAATAGATCGTAATTTCATAATTTCAGCAAACGGAAGTTCGAAATGTGTGGATGCACGAACTCCCGATGCCCGAAACTTTGAAATGAAAAGTGAAAGTGGTGGGACCCTATGACGTCACCGGAAGTGATGTGGACCTTCTTAAGGACACCATGTGTCACTACCTTGGTTGGCGAAAGCTGTGTTTTGGGCCCAGGGGGAGAGAGGTCGGAAGTTCGGGAGTCGGGAGTTGGAGAGGGAAGCGAGTGCGAGAACCTATGGGACCAAAACCCCAAAACCCGAAACCCCGAAGCCCCGAAATCTTGAAACCCGAAGTTTCATTTGGAGAGCCTTGTAGCACCTAGAAGTTTAGTGTTTGATCATGGCCCATGGATGCATGGGTTGGGGACTAAGAAAACGGGGGCTATCGCCCGGAAACTGCAGAGCTAAACAGAGCTCAGAAAATTCGTGGAATCGAAATGTTTTCTCATTCGCGTTGGTTTATGAATGTTGTAGTTTTATTAAGGGTTTAAGGCCTGACAAACTTCGGTTGACTTCACATTGTATTTGCAAAGTTCAACGAGTGTCAGGAAAGTTGTGAATCAACGCCGAGTATAGAAATGGAAGAGGTGCGGATTGCCTCCAATTCATAGAATGAAAGAGAAGGNGAATTGGATAAGGAAGGGCATATGATGAAAATCATTGAAAGATTGCATAAATATGCCCAGGATCGTCGAGCTGATAGCCGAAAGCTCATGAGGGTCAGGGATCAGCAAGGTGAATTCAACTTAAAGATGTTGAAGAGCCTGGAAAGAATAGAAAGGAAATTGGAAAAGGAGAGTGACACAAGCAAAACAGAGAGTCGCAGGACCCCTGAGAAAAAAAAAGATCAAGGAGTGGTAGCAGACATCATCGTCGCTCCCCAAAGAATTCTGGTAAGGAACCACACAATAGTTCAAGCCCATCCCCTACCAGAAAACACCGAAGATCTGGAGTGGATGAATTGAAAGGGGAGATGAACAAGATTAAGTCTCCTACATTTGATGGAGAACATAAGAAGGAGGAAGATGCTGAAACATGGTTGCTTGGCATAAGGAAATATTTCCAACTGCAAAATTATTCCTCTCATGTTGAAGGAAGATTTACGATGTATCAACTAAAAGGAAAAGCATCCATGTGGTGGGATCATCTTGTGCAGGTGCATCACATTAGAGAGAAATATATCACTTGGAAGGAATTCAAGAGGTATTTCGAGAGGAAATACCTGACTAAAAAATACTATGACAGAAAGATGAAGGAGTTCTTCGAACTCAAGCTGGGCAGCATGACCATTGATGAATACAAATGAAGGTTTTTGGAATTACTGAAGTATGTTCCATTCATCAAAGATGAGGCTGTTAATATTCAGAGGTATCTGAGTGGACTGCCACCTCCCATTGGTGAAAAGATTCAATATGATGATCCTAAGACTATGGAAGAAACAATAAGAAGAGAGAAATGCTTATATGAACAGCAAAGAGAAAAGCCTACCTTTCGGAAGGCTTGGGATGATCAGAAGAAGTTTAAGAAAGAATAGAGGCAGAAGGGAAACAAACCTCCCTTTTTCAGAAATAGTCCTCAAGGACAGCCATCGTTTAGAGAGATGAATATGGCTGAAGTGGGGGAACAAAGGCCAAGACAGATGCCCATTCATTGTTGGGGCTCTAAAGAGAACCACAAGTACATAGATTGTCCCCATAAAAATGGCAAAGCAAGAGCTGTCCATAATGTTCAACAAGCTGAAACAGTGGAGGACATGGGCAATAGAATGCCAAGGATATATGCAGCCCTGGACAAGAAGCAAGGTGAGTTTCAGTCGCACATGATTGAAGTGGAAGGTATGAATAACAACCAACCATTTATTATTTTAATTGATTCATGGGCTAGCCATAGTTATGTAGATCCTAGGGTAGTGGAAAGTTTGCATTTATTAAGAAGCAAACATGAAAATTCTTGGTTAGTGCAGTTGGCTACAGGAACCAAGAGGAAAGTCACTAAGTTGGTTAAGTCCTGTCTTGTGGCCATGAAGGGATTGAGCATGAAGGTTGAATTAAATATTCTGCCTTTAGGCTCTTATGATTGTTTAATCGGGATGGACTGGTTGGACCAGCACCATGCCCTCCTGGACTATCTTAACAAGGAATTTACTTGCCTGGATGAGGAGTGGAATTGGAAAACAGTCCAGGGAATTCCCAGAGCTGTGGTTGTTAGAGAAATCTCAACAATGCAGCTGAAAAAGTGCTACATGAAAGGTTGTCAATTGTTTGCATCCTGTGTGGAGGAAGCATCCAGAGATGAAGTCTCAAATATTGGAGATCATGCAGTACTAACTAAGTTTGAAGACATATTTCAGGAGGTACCCAGACTACCTTCGAAGAGAGATATACTTGGAGCAGCTCTAGTGTCGAAAGCTCCTTATAGAATGAGTACGCCAGAGATGAAAGAGTTGCAATTGCAGGTTCAAGAGATTCTAAAGAAGGGGTACATTCACCCAAGCGTGTCACCTTGGGGTGCCCCGGTCCTGTTCATGAAGAAGAAGGACAGGACGTTGAGGTTGTGCATTGATTTCAGACAGTTGAACAAAGTAACTGTCAAGAACAAGTATCCTCTGTCGAGGATCGACAATCTTTTCGATCAGTTGAAAGGTGCAAAAATATTTTCGAAGATAGATCTCAGATCGGGATATCACCAGGTAAGAATAAAGGATGAAGACATGAGTAAGACCGCCTTTAGAACAAGGTATGGTCATTACGAGTTCATGGTGGTACCGTTTGGGTTGTCGAACACACCTGTTGTTTTTATGTGCTTGATGAATGGTGTATTCAGGGACTATCTAGACAAGTTTGTCATAGTATTCCTCGATGACATTCTGGTGTATTCCAAGTTAGAGGAAGAGCATGAACAACACCTGAGGATGGTGCTGCAAGTGTTGAGAGAACACCAATTGTATGTCAAGTTGAGAAAATGTTCGTTTTATCAAAGGCAGATCCATTACTTTGGGCACATTATTTCAGAAGAAGGGATCGTTGTGGATCCTGAGAAGGTTGAGGCCATCAAAGAATGGTCAGTGCCAATGAATGTGGCAGAAGTTAGATCCTTTATGGGTATAGTGGGATATTACAAGAGGTTTATCACAGGGTTCTCAAAGATAGCTCACCCTATCACTTCCTTGCAAAGGAAGGAGAAAAAGTTTTAGTGGACTGAAGAGTGTGAGAAAAGTTTCCAGTGATTGAAACAATTGTTAACCAACGCTCCAATCTTGAGTATTGCAGATCCAAATGTGGATTTTTTGGTGTGCACAGATTCGTGTAAAGAAAGGTTGGGAGGAGTTCTCAGTCAAAATGGATTTGTAATCTGTTATGATTCCAGTAAGCTAAAAGAGAACGAAAAGAATTATGCCACTCATGATTTGGAGTTGGCAAAAATAGTTCACACTCTGAGGAAATGGAGACATTACCTCATGGGAAGGAGATTTGAATTGAGAATAGACCACAATGGTCCGAAATACTTGTTTGACCAACCTACCTTAAATTCCAGGCAGAGTAGGTGGCTGGAGTTTCTGTGTGAATACGACTTTGATATCAAGCATATCAAAGGGAAGGAAAACAAGGTGGTCGATGAACTCAGTGGAAAGGTGCACAACTTACATGCTTTAGCCATTAGCATGTACAGGACTGATATTAAGGATAGAATTTTGGAAGCTGCAAATGAAGATTTGCAGTATAGAGACTTGGTAGCAAATCTACAGCAGAGTGAGAGACCACAGAAAGAGGAAAATTACACCTTGGAAGCTGATGGAATACTTCTGTACAAAAACAGAGTGTATATACCCAATGTCCAGGGTTTGAAACTTGTGATTCTAAGAGAAATACATAACCTGACTTATGTTGGGCACCTTGGATATGACAAGACTGTGGCAGCAATCAAGAGCCATTACTTTTGGCAAGGTATGAAGAAAGAGATCGCTGAATATATCGTCAAATGTATGGAATGCCAGAAGGTTAAATCTGAGCACAGGCACCCAGCAGGGTTGCTACAACATTTGCCCATTCCTGAATGGAAGTGGGAAGTGGTGAAAATGGATTTTATTACAGGATTGTCCAGAATAGGCAAGCTGCATGATTCAATCATGGTAGTGGTGGACAAGCTTACAAAAGATGCCCATTTTATTCCACTGAAAACTACTCACAAGGCAGCAAATGTTGTTGATATTTTCATGAAGGAAGTGGCACAATTGCACGAAATTCCTAAAACAATTGTGTCCGACAGAGACCCGAAATTCACCTCAAATTTCTGGAAAGGATTCGGAACGAATCTGAACTTTAGTACAACTTATCATCCCGAGTTTGATGGACAGACAGAGAGGGTGAATAGAGTGATAGAAGACATACTGAGAATGTATGTGATGGACAAACCATCAAAATGGGAAGACTACCTACACTTGGTAGAATTCGCTTACAACAATGGGTATCAAGCATCATTGAAGATGAGCCCATTTGAAGCACTTTATGGCAGAAAGTGCAATACTCCAGTAAGTTGGGATAATTCAGCTGATAGGGTAGTAATTGGGCCAGAGTTGCTCAAGGAAATGGAAGAGCAAATGCTTAAAATTATGCAGAATTTAAAAGCTGCCCAAGACAGGCAAAAAAGTTATGTTGACAAAAATAGAACCCACAGAGAATTCAAAGTGGGTGATCATGTTTTCCTGAAAGTATAATCTAATAGAAGTTCCCTGAAGCTTGGAAATTGTGCCAAGTTGGAAACCAGATTTTGTGGGCCATTTGAAATCCTAGAAAGGATTGGGCCAGTTGCATATATGCTTGCATTACTTGCATCCATGATTGTACATAGTGTGTTTCATGTTTCATTTCTTAAGAAATATATACCTGATGCTAATCATGTTATTGATTGGAATGTGATTCAGGTGGAGCAAGAAAGTATCCTACAAGTGCATCCTATGCACATATTGGACAGGAAAAGAAAACAGCTTCGGAATCGAGCTATAGGGCTTGTAAAGGTCCAGTGGACCTTGTATGGTCTTGAGTATGCAACATGGGAGCATGAGGATGCTATACGGCCAGAATACCGACATATTTTTGAATATTTTGGAAATATTGTTGATGTTGTGTGAAAGTTGCACTGAGGACAGTGCAAAAATAAGGGGAGGGGATTGTAATATCCCCAAGAATGAGCCCTGTTGTAATCATGTTTTATAGGCTAGTGAGCCAAGTTAATATAAGATGATAAGGCTTATGAGTTTATTAGGCTGGAGATCCTAAGTGTTAATGTCGGGAGCCTGTTTTTGTATATGTAATTATGCAGAACATTAATAAAAATATAAACACCACTTCATGCAGACCGACTATGATGGATGAGTGATGGGGGACTTCCACAGAGTGGGTAAGGGATTGGGTGCTAGAAGGTTGGAAAGAGAGGCTAAGTGTTGAGCCTAGGGGCTTAAGTCCTTGGGAATAATATTTTAATATTATTCCAAAAGCCATGTGAAATATATGTTTTGTCCTAAGCTCCCGGAGAGGAACGCATGCAGCTTCATGGGTGACATGTGTCAACCCAAGCACATGCAGTTAAAAACTACAGAAGTCAGCCATGGAGGGGGTCACTCCTCATTCCATTATCCTTTGCATCTGATTTTGGATACCCTCACGCAGCTCTAAGAACCAGAAAATCGAGACGTCTTCCTGAAGACCAAAACATCATTTGTATGATTTTGTTATTGGTCTGCGTCTGTCCTTAACATACCTATGCACTATTGAGAGAACTGGTCAAGAGAGGAAAGTCTACTTGTGAGTTCAAGAACCCAGTCTATCTGCCACTGTAGAGCTGAATCTGTACCTGATCTGTCTGTAGGTTGTTGCTTTTTGTTTTCCTGAGTGGGGTTGTGTTGTGGTTATCCTCACTGTGGGGGAATTGAGTCAAAAGGGGCTAAAGAATCGAGTTGTAAGGCCCTTAGTTGAAGAGGCAGTTTGTCAAGCCTGTGAGAAGCCATTTCCAGGTGAAGGAGTCTGCTGGGAAGTGGTATTCTTCCAGAGAGAGTCCAGCACTAGCTATGGAGCTCTAAGACTTCGTGATCCAGCCTATTGTCGAGACCCAGAGAGGGAGGTGAAGCACTGATGGACTATTCTTGTGAAGGTGTATACTCCCAGGCGGAATAGGCATGTGGGAAATGAGAGTCCATGAGTAGTGAGCGTAAGAAGGCATCCTGGGAAGAATCCTTCCATTTATTCTGTGTAGTTTTCCCTGTAACCTCAACCTAGACTAGGATGCCTTGCCTTGGGTGGAGCTTAGTCCCAGCTCAGGAGTCACCACTGTTGAGCATGATGAGAAACATGGTCTAAGGCTAGGAGGTTCATGGAAGGCCTACACATGGTTGGTGGAATTATGCCAGTAATAAAAGATAAGTGTTAATTTTGTACATGATTTATAAGTATATGCATGTCTGTGATTCTTGCAGTATTATCATGTATTCCGCTGTAATCATGAATTACTATGAATCCCATTAAACCTGCATGTTAGTCATAATTCTATGATTACTCTGTTTGGTTTAGTTAAATGTGTGTAATATGACTTAATTCATGTTATATATATAAGTATGAGAATGGTGTTTCCACACAGTAGCGTTTTCCCGGTCATGGGGTTGACGGCCGAGGACGTTACAATTCTAGGCGTTAATTTATAAAGAAAAAGTATCAGTTTGCTTCTCTCTGGAAGAAAGTGTTGGAAGAGATCATTTATTTCATCTACATCGTTGCTCGTCCAGAGTGTCTAGATCATTTCCCTAGTAAATTTTTCATTCTTGCATTCGAATCGTTGTTTTGAATTTGTTGTGAGTTTGTTACATGAAGGGGTTTGCAAGGATGGCGAATCCACTTGCTGAAAATTGTCTCAATGAAACCAATAAATTGGATGGCTCAAATTTTGTAAATAGGAAATTCAAAATGCAGGCCTTGATGGAAGGTTATGGTGTATGGAAGATCATGAAAGGATATGAAGCACGACCCAACGCGGCTGCAGGTGAGACAGCGGAAGCAATCCAAGATTGGGATAAGCAGGAGAAAAAAGCCAAGGTATTATTACGAATGTCTGTGAAAGATAATATAATTCCTCACATTAGAGATGTTAAGACTTCTAAAGAAACCTGGAAAGAACTTAAAGATTTGTATGAGAGTAATAATACAAATCACATTCTTTTTCCTGAAGAGTAAATTGCTAAGTATTAAAATGGATATAAATGAGTCTGTTAGTACTTTTCATGGGCAAATTAAAGACATGAAAGATAAATTGGGAGATATAGGAGAAAAAGTGCCAAACACTGATCTTGTCACAATTTCCCTAAATGGAATGTTAGAGTACTATCAAATGTCTATAACAGGCCTTGCATCAAAAGAGAAAGCTCCTACCTTTGAGGAATTGGCAGGTATATTGTTGCAAGAAGAAGAGAGGTGCACAAATTTGAAGCTGAATTTGAAGCCTCAGAATTCATACTTAGCACTATGGACAAAGAAGAGATTCCCTAAAGGGAAACTAGGAGAAGGAGGCAGAGGAGGAAATTCACTTCATAGGGAGTCATTTCCAAAACCAAATCAAGGTATGCCACCTAATAAAAATGAACCTAAGTGTTTCTATTGTGGTAAGACTGGGCATCTTTCCAAAGAATGTTGTAAGAAGAAAAATTATGAGGCTAGGCATAAAAATAGAAAACATTCAAGACATTTTGAAGAAGAAAACCCGAATTTTATTTCAAAAGATCTCAAATTGTTTGTGACTAATTCTGCACTGTCTACTGAAACTGATGATATTGATGCATGGTTTGTTGATTGTGGAGCTTCAATTCACATGACATGTAACAAGAATTGGTATATAAACTTTAAAGAAACACGTAATGGTGCCCATATTTATCTTGGAGATGATCTTTCTTATCAAATAAAGGGATATGGACATATTCCAGTAACACTTTCGAATGGTACTGTCAAGCACATTCACAATGTTGTGTATGTCCCCGGGATAAAGAAAGACTGGATTTTTGTGTCCACAATTACAGAACACAATTTGAAGGTCGAATTCTTCAAGACACATTGTATAGTGAAGGACTTGTAGGATCATTACAGAACTGGTGCCTCAGGAGTCAGAGTTGGAGGTTTGTACAAACTTGATGTCACCGGCAAGAATCATCAAGCATTGACTTCTGCAACTATGCCTATAGAAACTCTTTGGCACCAAAGGTATGGTCACATTAATTATCATGATTTGTTGTTATTACAAAAACAAAGTATGCTTGAAGGACTCCCTATGTTGAAGAATAAGTATGCTTCTTGTGAAGGTTGTGCATTAGGAAATATGCACAGAGATGAATTCCCCTCTAATTCCAATAGGAGAAAGAAAGATGTATTAGAACTTATACATACTGATGTTTGTGGACCAATGCAAACGAGGCCCTTGGGAGGTGCTTATTATTTTTTATTATTTATTTATGATTGCACAAGATACACATGGGTTTATTTCCTTATGAAAAAGAGTGATGTTTTTTAATACTTCAAGGAATTGAAAAACATGGTGGAGAAGCAAACAGGAAATTCCATCAAAATCCTCCACTCAGATCAAGGGGGAGAGTCCAGATTAAGGAACTTCATTAAGTATTGCAAAGATCATGGAATAGTACAACAATTTACAATACCCCACACTCCACAGCAGAATGGAGTTGCAGAAAAGAAAAAACAGAACTCTAGTGGAGTGTGCACCAAGTATGATGAAAGGTAAGAATCTCTCAAATGATTTTTGGGTTGAGGCCATTAGCACTTTTGTTTATTTAAATAATAGAAGTCCAACAACGTTTCTTGATCATAAAACTCATTTCGAAGCCTTGTATGATTCTAAACCAGCAGTTAATAATTTGAGGATATTTGGGTGTAAAGATTTTGCACGTATTCCAAAGGAGAAAAGGAAGAAGCTTGATGCTAAAGCTATCAAATGTATTTTTATAGAGTATTGTCCAGAATTTAAAGCATATAATTTTTTTGATCCATCTACTCACAAAGTGTTTGCAAGTAGAGATGTAATTTTCCATGAACAGGCAGAAGGAAATAATGAAGACAACAATCATGAAGGATGGCATGTACTTATTGAATATGAAGAGGTCAAAGAAGAGAAGCACCAACAAAAAAAGACTCCCAGTGACATGGATACATCCAACAGTGAAGAAGAATCTTCACAAAATGGAGAAGAAGTCACCAGCCAATTGAGAAGATCTTCATGACAGGTTCGTCCACCTGAAAAATATAAAGATTATGCCTTGATGAGTAGTATTTCAAATTTCATAGAACCCATGATTTTTGATGAAGCTAATGAAAATGAAGAGTGAAGAAAATAAATGGAGGAATAATATGACTCTATAATGAAAAAAAAAAATTGGGAATTGGCTGAATTGCCTAAAGATAAAAAGACCATAGGATGTAAATAGATATACAAACCTAAATTCAAAGCAGATGGTAGTATAGATAAATATAAATCTATATTGGTGGCAAAAGGGTATTCATAGAAGGAGGGCATTGATTATGCATAAACATTTGCACCAGTAGCTAAATTAAATACTACAATATTGTTAATTGCAATAGCTACAAAGTACCATTGGAAGCTTCACCAATTAAATGTAAAATCTGCTTTTCTAAATGATGAGTTAAAGGAGGAGGTTTACCTTACTCAACCAGAGGGGTTTGTGAAAAGTGGTCAGGAACATTTAGTGTGTAAATTAAAGAAAACATTGTAAGGACTGAAACAGACACCTAGGTCATGGTATGAGAAGATAGATTTCTTCTTTCTTCAACAGGGTTTTATGAGGAGCAAAAGTGATCCAAATCTATATACCAAGTTTGATGAAAAGGGGCATGTTGTATTGATTTCCTTATATGTTGATGATTTAACTATTACAGGAAATTCGGAAAAATTGATTGGTGGAATTAAAAATAAAATTTCACATGTATTTGAAATGAAAGATCTTGTTGAGTTACATTACTGTCGAGGTCTTGAAGTTTGGAGAAATGCTGGTGAAACCTTTGTGTCTCAAGGTAAATATGTCAAAGAAGTACTTAAGAAGTTTAAAATGGATGAGTGTAAAGTTTCTTATGTTCCAATGTAGCCAAACATGAAACTTTACTGTGATGATGGTTCGAAGGAGGTAAATGGTATAGTGTATAGACAGATGGTGGGAAGCTTGAACTATCTCACTACAACTAGACCTGACATAGCATATTTTGTTAGTGTGTTAAGTCATTTTATGGAAAAACATCTAGAAAACCATTGGAATACAATGAAAGGGGTACTCAGGTATCTCAAAGGCACAATTGATTATGGTATTAAATATACTGATTCATTCTATGTTGAGTTGACGGGTTACTTAGATTCAGAGTGGGCTGGAAATACGGATGATCAGAGATCTACTATAGGTTATTCCTTTGGCATTGGATCCGAGATTGTTTCATGGAGCAATAAGAAGCATCCTATTGTATCTTTGTCATCCATTGAGGGAGAATATAAATCATTTTGTGCAGCAACTTTTGAAGTTGATCGGTTGAGAAGACTACTTCAACATGTTGGAGAAGAACAAAGGAAAAGTACAATAATCAAATGTGATAACTAGAGCTCAATCAAGTTGGAAAATAATCTAGTTTAGCATTCAAGGACAAAACATGTTGATAATCAGTTTCATTTTGTTCGAGAAAAGATGCAGTCTAATGACATTGTTTTAATGTATTGTAATACTAGTGAAAATGTTGTTGATATTTTTAGTAAGCCTCTTTGGAAGATAAAATTTGAACTGTTTAGGGATATGTTAGGTGTGGATGTCAATCCTTTCTCCATTAAAGGGGAGGCTTAGAAATAATGGAGATTAGTTAATAATGGAGACTCCTCTAAACCAAATAATGGTTCCAACCGTCTAATCTGAATGCCATCCTATATAATGTACTCCTCATTGATTAAATGAATGTAGTGCGTGGATTTTGTTTGATGGCTTCTAGGTGCTTCCTCACTTGAGAGAAGCCAATTTCTTTCTCTCCTTCTATTTTCAAGTCCTTTCTCACTCTGCATCTCTAGAAAACACTATTTTCTCTTGAGAACATCCACATGGGAATATCCTGTCAATGTATATATATATGATAAATTTCTCTTCAATATATTATGTGGCACACTATTTCTTTGCAAGAGTGGCGTCCATGGATAATAAATCTTTGACATGCAATTTACATTAGTTGAAAATATCTTATTATTCATGTTAAAATTGCAGCAACTATTGATGGTCATAATAATGACTATAAATGAATGCCTATTCTCGTTAATTGAACGGTTTTTCAGAGAAACTTAAGTTTCGCTATAGCCTTCATGGAAATATGAATTAATAGTAAAATTGTTTGTGTTGATTTCTCGAGTGGTTGAGGCAACCAACACTATGATTTCTCTTTTAAATATCATTTTGATTTAACATCTTATCTTATGGGATTGTAAGAGAGGTCTCTAGTATTAAACTCTTTAGTGCTCATGTTATCCCTGAAGAATGTTCGCGAGCCTAAAGAAGAGGTGAACCAGGGAGGTGTGTCCCTGCAAACTGTGAGGGGGCGAATGAGGATGATAGAACCCAAGCTCGTATTTAGGAGCATAAGAGCCATTCTGGAGAAGATGTGACTGAGGAAGCGTCATGCATGGTGCCATGAAGACTCCCATGCCGCAGAGTTCCCGATTCGTGTGGCCTGAGGGATTCAAATGAAGAGTGGAGGGTGGCGATAGAAGGTTTAAACCCATGAGGTGACTAGAGTGGAGTGATATATTTGATCGGATGCCAGGTGGCTATCTTCTTGGCTAGGTGGCCTCCTCGTGGTGTGATCACGCCATTGGCTCGAAAGCACCCCATCTGGGGGTCGATATTTGGTGTGGGCTATGTTCCTACAGGCGATGACTGTGGGATGAGAGGGATTGGTGGAAGGGGAGCATGAGAAGACTCCTTCCTCCAACTCGACACCGAAATTTTCCAATAGGTCAGAAAATTGATTTGTCGTTCTTCTTACATGGGAGGGAAGGATTACCCATTGAGGTTGGAGGGTTGATTTGATTCTGAGAATCCCATTCATGAGTCTCCAACTTGGAGATATTTTCTCTGGGTCTTCCCAGTTGAGAAGATGTGAGAGGAGATTTATAACAATTTGTGATTCTCCTTCTGCGATGATGGGGAAAATCTCCTTCTTTATGGCCGCTTGTAGACCACAAAAGAGGCCCCATATTTCCGCAGCGTTGTTGGTGTTGTGCCCAATATTGCTTGCCATAATATGGAGGATTTCCCCTTTACTGTTTCGGATGACTGCTCAATAGCCTGCAAGTCCTGGATTCCCTTTGGAGGCCCCATCAAAATTTAGTTTGTAGAAGCCTATAGGCGGAGCTTCCCATTGAGTGGGGATAAGATTACGACTAATAACAACAGCAGGCTTGTCAAGGGTGGGGTGAAGATTGAGTAGCTAGGTGCTGAGGATGTGACTCTCATTCTGTGGGACATTTAGATCCAGTTTTATCCAGAGATGCAAAGAGATTGTTTTGTTGATGTTGGTGTGGATTGTGGTCCACACTTCTTGCCAGGTCTTGGTAACTGATTTAAATATTTGTCTATTCCTCTCTTTCCATATTTGTTAGAGGATGAAACCCGATAGCAGGTGCCAGATTCTATTGAGGATGGGGGATTGAAAGGTCAAGCTTCACCATTATAAGATAGTTTCTCGAAGACCTGTGCGGTTCTGGTCTGTGGTTCTCATAAGGCTGACACTGCGATCCCACATGAACGAACTATAGGTGCACAGGTTTAAGAGATGGTTTTGAGTTTCCTCCTCTGAGCCGCATAACTGACACCAAGAAGGACCGACGAAACCCCTTTTCCTTAAGTTTTCCCAGGTGAGAATGTTTTTGTGCGCCACTAGCTAGAGGAAGGTGTTGATTTTTGGCCAGGATTTTGTGTCCCAAATCTTGCCCCAAACCTCTTCCTGAGGTAAGGTTTTGTGACCTTATTTTAGGTGGTAAGCTTCTTGAATGTTAAAGGTACCTGTGGTGGAGTGTCCCCATCTGAGGATGTCCTCCCCTTGTTGACTTAAAATTTTCCTTGAATCAAGATGCTCCTGCAGAGGATGGAGATTTAGCTCTAGGGGTATATTTAGGTTCTCGTGGGAATTTTTCCAGGTGCGCCATATTTCCCCTGGTACATTTAGGTTCCAGAAATCTGCCACTTTGTGGAGTCCTGCTGCAGTTGTGAAGGGGATGAAGGCTCTGAGATTCGAATCAGTATTCAGGGCTGGGAGTTGTTACCAAGATTCACTCCAAAAGAGAGCTGAAGACCCACTTTGCAATTGAGGTCTGTGATGAGTCCCCGTTTATTCCTGACCGCATTCCAGATGAGCGACCCTAGGCTTTGACCATTCCACTTGATGAGCTCTCTTTCCAGGATTGTGGGAGTGTATTTTTTCCTCCAAAGACATGCCCAAAGGTATTGGGGTCTCTTTAACCATATCCACCAAATTTTAGCACTGAGGACCTTTTTGAGAATGGTTGGGTCTCTGAGGCCAATCCCCCCTGCTTTCTTTGGATTACAGACTTTTCCCTAGCTTACCAGGGTTATTTTGTGCCCTTCTTTGTTGCCCTGCAAGAGAAATTTTCGTTAAATAGTTCTTAGGGTGTTGAGGATAAAATTTGGGGCCGCCAAGGTAGAGAAAGCGTAGACAGGGAGGCCCTGAAGGACTGACTTGAGGAGGATGAGGCGACCAGGCAAATTGAGGGGACAAAAGGTCCAAAAGGAAAGTCTATTTTGAAAGTTGGATAGCAAGGAGTCCCAGAATGCATTTTATAGTGGGTTATCAATGAGGGGGATGCCCAGGTAGAAGGAAGGGAGAACACTACGAGTAAAACCTAGGATTTGAGTGAGGTGGTTTTGGATCTCAACAGGCATGTTGAAGAAGAAGACTTTGGATTTGGTCAAACTCACCTCCATGCCCGAAGCCTCGCAGAAGAGGTCAATAATAGCTCTGAAGCGTAGGGATTCTCTAGCTGTAGACATTCCCATAAGAAGTATATCGTCCATGAATTGGATATGAGATATGGAGGAGAGATTCCATGGGGGGTGAGTCCAGAGAGGGAGTTATTCCAGATGGCTTCTTTGATAGTGTGACTCAGCCCTTCAACCATAAGGATGAAAAGGAAGGGTGAGAGCGGGTCCCTCTGTCTTATTCCTCTTGAGGGGGAGAAAGGTTTTGAGGGAACGCCATTGATGAGGATGGAAAACAAGGCTGAAGAGGTAAGGTTGACGATCCAGGAGACCCAAATGGGATCAAAGACAAAGGCAAGGAGAGTTGATCTTAAATATCCCCAGCTTAACTTATCAAAGACTTTAGAGAGATCCAGTTTTAGGAGCATACCTTGAGTTTTGGCTGAGTGTAGCGAGTGGATTACTTCATGAGCTAGGATTACGTTGTCCAGTATTTGTCTTCCCTTCACATAATCGGATTGTTCTGGGGATATTAAGAATGGTAGTATAGGTTTAAGGCGGATTGCAATGATCTTCGTTAGGAGTTTGTAGATGACATTGCAAAGGGAAATGGGTCTGAAGTGCGAGGGAGAAGTAGTGTTGTTTTCTT
>JASDQU010711114.1:17251-27422 GCA_032191745.1 Picea mariana
TGCACACCAACTCTTTATTTCCTTTTACTACAAATCCTTCAGGTTGTTTCATGTAGATTTCTTCTTCCAAGTCCCCATGTAGGAACATTTTCTTCACATCCATTTACTCTATCTCAAGATCAAATGTTGCAACTAGAGACATTACTACTCTAATTGAAGTTAATTTTGCAACAGGAGAGAAAATCTCACCCAAGTCAACTCCCTCGGCTTGGAAATATCCTTTTTCTACCAATCAAGCTTTGAACTTCTCGACTTGACCTATTGCATTCAAATTCTTCTTGAAAACCCACTTGCTACCGATGGTTTTTCTTCTATTAGGTAGCTCAACCAAATCCCATGTCTCATTCTTGTGCAAGGATTCCATCTCTTCAACCATGGAACCCTTCCAGAGTTCACCCTTCTTCGAGTCCATTACCTCCCTGATTGACTTGATCTCATCATCAGTGGTAGATAATACAAATGAAAAACAATAATATGATGGACTATACTTTTCAGTTAGTTTATTTACTCATTTATACCTCCTTACAACCAGAGTTGGTGGTTTCGCCTCTTCCTCTGATTTAGTCGACTCATCTTAATCATGTTCCTCATTCCTCAGCTCAAACACCAACTTATATGGTTCTTTATCCATTTAAACCTCTTCAAATTTGTAAGTTCCTTCAACTTCCCTGAAGACCACATATCAACTATAAACTATTCTCCCCAATACCAGATCCCAAAGCTTATATCCTTTCATTCCATCCTAGCAACCAATGAAAATACACTTGACTTCCTTATTGTCTAGCTTGTTCCTCTTTTCCTTGGGAACATGCACAAATGAATTACAGCCAAATAATTTGAGATGTGAAAGAGAAGGCTTCTTACCAAACCATACCTCATGTGGATTCAATTCAATTGGCATTGATGAAGGAGACCTATTTACCAAGTATCGTGCAATGTCGACTACCTCTACTCAGAATTCTTGTGTGAGACCAACACCACTGAGCATGCTCCTTGCCTTTTCCATCAATGTCCTATTGATTCTTTTAGAAACTCCATTCTATCGGAGGGTATATGGTGTGGTATTTTGGAGTGTTATGTCATGTTGATTGCAAAATTGCTAAAATTATTTACCACAAAATTCACCTGCATTGTCAGTTCTCAGCGACTTGATCTTCTTATCTGTTTGGTTTTCCACAAAATATTTAAACTCTTTGAACTTACCAAAAAACTCATATTTATTCCTCGGGAAATACAGTCATGTCATCCTCGAGAAGTTATCTATGAAGGAGACATAATGTAGATATCCTCCAAGTGATGGGACCAATACAAGCCTAAACACATCACTACATATCAATTCAAGAATCCCTTTTGTCCTTGAATCTCTAGATGGGAATCTCACACAATTTTTTTTCCATATATGCAATGTTCACAAAAATYGACTTCTAAATTACAATTAGGAAAACCTTCAACCATAACTTTGTTGTACATAGCATGAAGTCCTTTTTCTCCAATATTTCCCATCCTCTGGTGCCATAACATGCTCAAGTCGACTCGATGAGGAGAAATCGAGTCGATCATAGTTGAGTCGGTCATAGTTGAGTTGACTTCAGGAAAAATTGTGTTGTTACATCCAGTCAAGTTGACATTCTCCAACAGCTTGTGCATGGTTCTATTCTTAACTCCTTTCATCAAGACCAATGCACCCCTGACCATTTTACACACATCCTTCGAAAATAGAGTGTGCACACCTGAATCACTCATTTTGTTTATAGATATTATATTTCTTTCCAAACTCGGAATATGTAACATACCTGGAAGATTTATACTCCTCCTATACTGTAACATCAGTCGGACTCTTCCTCCTCCAACAATTTTGGTTGTTGATTAATCCCCCAAGAATACAACTCCTCCTTCATATTTCTCATATTCACATAACCATTCCCTAAGAGGTGTCATGTGAAAAGATGCACCTGAGTCAATTAACCAAATGTCATGATTCGATTGTGTACTTGTCGACGCCAGATATACATCTCCTCCTTTTTATGGAGCTTCAGCCAACTGATTCCCATCAGATGCCAGACCATTTTCACCAACCTTCAACTTGAATTCCCTTTTGTAATGTCCATATTTATTGCACTTCCAATGTCTTCTCGTCAACTAAACCTGGGATTTAGATCCACCCTTCAACTTAGACCGTTGATTGGAAAATATACCTTTAACTTTGTCGATCAATCAATCTCTTACCACCAAGGCATCTTTGGTCAATCCTTCCATGTTCTTTTACCTCATTTTTTGTGACTACAGCTATGCAACCACATCTTCAAGCATTGATGTGGTTTTATTACTCTGAATATCCACGACTAAGTTATCCCATGAATCTAGAAAAGAACACAATAAACTGATACATTTCTCCTATTTAGTGATTTTAATATCCACATACAATAACAAAATTATCATAGAATTAAATGTATTCAGGTGCTTTGTTACTAAGCTCCCATCACTCATCCTCAAAATATATAATTTCCCAAAGGAAAACTTGTTTACCAAGGATTTTGACTTACAGTACAAGCTTCCAAACGTATCCCACGGTTTCTTTGCAGTGTCTTCACCTAAGACATTCAAAAATATTGAATCTAGAGGACAAAGTCGAATCAAACTACTTACCCTCCTTTCAATTTTGTCCCATTCTTCCTTTGACATACCTGTCATAATTGTTTCGGACTCACAATGACCCACTATTCTCGATCTACAAGGAGATCTTCCATTTTAAGCTTCCACGGCTCAAAATTATGGCCATTGAATTTTTCAATATCTATCCTTGAACTAATTACCATTCTTTCAAGCACAAATTACATATCACTGCCTTATATCTCCCACGAGACCTAGGTTTAGTACAAACCTAAGAATGAACTGACTCAGACCTGCTCAGATCCAAGATCTACTTAACCTTGCTCTAATATGACTTGTACAGAACAACAAAATGAGCTCCGATACCACTTGTAGATAATACACTCACACTAAACCAACCAGGAAAGGGAAGATGGAATTAAACAGAAAGAAACCAATGACAATCCACACACAGTACACAAAGATTTACCTTGGAAACCCTTAATTGAGAAAACCAACAATGCTTAATCAGTGCTCGCTCTCTTGTTTTCTTATTCATTCATTGAATAAAGAGATACATGACTAACCTTGGTCTACACCTAAGACACAATCATCATCATACTCTCTTGCTTAAATGCAAGAACAACCTTACAACCAATTTGGATTACATATACATGACCAAATCAAAGAGATTGCTCACATATCTCATCATCCTCTACAGTATTACATCAAGTTGTATTTATAGGCTTTACAATATGCAAAGCCCTAATTCATGGCGCCCAAAAATGGTTACAAATCAATGAATATAATTGGTTGCATTCTTGTGAATCTCAGGATTCTATTACAATCGACTACCAGTCGAAGTTCAATCGGCTATGAACCATTCGACAACTTGTTGACCTCTATTCAATATTCCAGTTGGTTTCTAGTCGACCTCCATTCGGTTGACCTTTGACCTTTGACTTATCCATCAACTTGACTTATTCTTCCAGTCGAATATTCATCCAGTTGATACACCTTAATTATTCAGTCGGATGACTATGTATCCACTACAAAGAATATAACAACCCAACACTCATCTTCCAGTTTCATAACCTTGTTAAGTTTTTTTGCAAATCTTCATCTTCCTCCTGCAATCGTTGCATGAATTTTATCCATTTTTAGTTGCAGCTCTTCTATTTTAGATCTAATCTTCTCTTTTTCAACAGTTAGTGAGGTGAAAAAATCCTTGGCCCATTCCTTTAGGGCTCTCTTGACCATCTTAAATGTGTGTTCCCATATGTAAATTGGTGTTCCCAAGATCCATGTTTTCCACACTTGGTTAACTAATTCAACAACACTCTTAGATTGCAGTCATGGTGGATTAAACCTGAAAGGAAATGGTCCATAGTTTTAATTTTCCTAAAAATGAAGAGAAATAGGTTTGTGGTCGACGGTGTTTGCAGGAAGAATTATGGACTTGAAGGATTGGTGCTACATAAGGAGGTTTTTATGAACCAAAATCTTGTCTAATATGGTTGCAATATGTCATGGTCTTGATCTCTTTTTGGTCCAAGTGTACCTCTCGTTAATAGGTTTGTTGTCAAGGCGATCCCAATCAACCATCAACTCCTCCATCTTCTCTCTAAAAGGATATTGAACAATGCTTCCACCCCTTTTCTCTGAACTGTGAATGGTTACATTAAAGTCACTGGCTATGATGCAATCCTTAGTGACCTCAGTGTCCTTAAGATTGAGAATGGAATGCCAACATATTTATTTATCCATATAACTTACCAGCATGTAAATGTTAAAGATAGATATTATCTTACTGATTTGGTTGAATTTGAACTCGGTGAGGATCCAATTTGGGGTTTGAAAAGAGAGTTCCAGACTTACCTCCTGCATGTTCCAAAGAGTGCACAATCCCATAGATTCCCCTCTTAAATCTTCCATTATTCCTTCACTACCTTTCCATAATCATTTCTCAATTTGTATTGCTTCCAAAGATTTCATTTTAGTCTCCTCAAGCAAGAAAATAATGGGATTTTCGGACTTCATTATGTCTTGTACTGCAGCTTGGGTCACTTCCCAACCCCCAACAATTCCAGAAGACCAATGACATTATTTGTTCAATTTAGAGGATACCCTTCTTGGGGGCACTCTAGTTCATGTTTCTTTCAGAGGTTTTTTATTACCTCCTATCATTCTTTCAAGGGTTTGTTGGGAAATGATCATTATTTCCTTATTCATCTTCTCCTCCCTCGGGGCTCTATTGGCCTTTCTTCCAGATCTCTGTGGAAAATTATCCTCTCACACCCTATCTTCTATCTCATCATTTGTAGAAGTCGCTACCTCCACTTATTTGGCTTTTTCTTTTGGAAATGCAATCTCTTCATCTTTGTAATTTTCTACATCTTCCATGCCCACCATAGGTTTATCTTCCTATTCCCTTCATGTTTTCAATCCTTCCTTGTTTCCTATTTTTCCCTAAGTTTCGGATGACTTCTTCAGCGCTTTCCCATAAGAAATGTAGGTTGAAGTTTGGACTAAAGGGGGATCCTGAGAAGTCAATATCCCCTCCTTCCTTTGTTCTAGTATATTCCTCTGCTCAATGGATTGAATTGGGTCTTCATCATCTAGGGCACTAAAACTGTTGTTTCCCATGGGAATGTCACCTAATTTCACTACGGTTGATGCCTCGAGAGGGTTTGGTGTGGAACATTTAACAAACTTGTTTCCCCCAGAGTTCATTCCTAGACAATGATTGGTATCTTGCCCCCAAATTGACAATAGATCACGCCTTCTTAGATATTCATTCCCATTTTTCTCCATTCCCTATATCACGGTTTTGTGGATTTCTGGAGTTTTTGCAGTGTTTGGAAAAGTGGTCATATTTCAATTTTCACTTGAATGGAAACTACTCGTAGCAATTTGTTGAAGGTGTTTCTAGTTGTAAAGTGAGATCATCGCCGCCTCAGGAAGCACGTTTTCCAAATCTACCTCCACACAAATCCTTGCACAGGAGAACATGTTTTCCCTTGCCTTTTCCATGTCTATGTATTTTCTAAGAGTATTACATATGCAACAGAGTGCATCATCACTCCAGCAAGGAAGAGGAAGATGTGGAAGTCACACCCAAACTAGAATAGTTGAAGATATATCATTTTCTGGGTTGAATTAGAGAGACCATTTATTCAGGTACATTCCCTTGCACCCAGAAAGTACGGTCCACTACGAAATATCAAATCCCTATCTTCCTTAGATTCGAACAGAAAGGCATAGAATCATGTTCCAAAAAAAAACTAATAAAGTTGCCCCTTAATGTGAGGTTTCCAATATTTCTGACCCTGGGTTGCCACTATCTTCAAGGAAGACCATATCCTTGTAAATTGTCGCACCAAACCTTGATCTACTAAAGCAAGGGCTTTGCATCTTGATAAGGTTGGGGGAGGGGGGTTCTTCTGGTATTTCCTCTATCATCTTCACAAATCGAGTTAGTTGAGCTCTAGAGCTTCTAGCATAATTCGTCACCATTTTCTAAAAGGTGAGAACCTCTTCATCAAGAGGGGGTCACCCCCCAATCCGACGATCACATTCCTCCACAATTTGATTCAAGATAGGGTTTCAGAGTAAATCACGCACATAGAATTATTTCATATTCACTGCTGTAGGCTCCCCCTCCTTAACTCTTATTTAGATATGCAATTTTACTTTTCATATTTATCTTGTGAGCCTCAAGTTTGGCTTTATGCCAATGTAGCTTTTTGTATTTTTTTATTGGATTTTATCCCTTGTTTTTGGACCATTGTGATAAGATTGAGGTCTTACAAATCATTGGACAACTCGTGGCTGAGATATACTCAATTATTACAGCAATGCCATGGTATTTTCTAAACGTATCTTCCTTTATCTTCTGAAATATAAAGATGCTAATTTTTTCAAAAATAAATTTATAGATTCTGTGCATGAAGGGACAAGTAAATCACTCATTATATTTACGTAAAATCTTAATGTGCTGCTAATAAACTTCAAATTTCTTTTACTAGATGATTATAAATTTTTAAACAAAATATAAGCACAAAAGTAATACAATTATGTTCCAATCTTTTTTTTACTTTTAAGTGAAGTTTTCAATGTAAACCTCAATTTTAATGGCTTAAATTGAAGAAGCCTTTAATTTTACAATTTTTATCAAAAATAAAAATAAATTATTTATTTTCATATTTTCATTTATCATGTTCCCCAGATAGGGTGGCATCTGCTTGATAGTGGACATGAGGGACGTGGGCGGGCAACTGGCAATGGAAGGCCAGGTGCCCCACACTATGGTCGTCACCCCCCGCGACATAATGCATCGCATTTACACTCTGTTGCTCATTTTCTTCGATGAGTACACACTCTAAGTGCTTCAGCGTGCCATTTCCAATGTCGCAATAATGGCAATGGATTTTGTGAGAAGCATGTCATGTCACTTCCTCTGGCTTCTTTACACTGATCTGGGGCTTTTGTTCCTCCATCACCTTCTAGACTCCATAGCCTTTGTTGTGCATTTCATCTATTTCATTTCTCTGCCTGACTCTCCCTCTTGGCTCCTGATTTCATATTTGCAGGTCATCTTCCTCCACCTCCCCCTCCTGGTTATCTTGAGGCTGCACGAAAATCCAAAAAGGGGTCCGGCCTAGTATCAAACTTACAGGAGAATGGCCCATCGAAACCTCAACTAACAACATACCTTTCCCAATTCGTCTTCTCTTCTCTCCCCCCCATCCTCCTCTGGTCTGCATGGCCTCGCCCCTCTGTCTTCTCCCCGGGCATGTCGAGTGGAATGGTTCGATAGCCAGGGGAATTATATGGGCTTTGCGCCTAGCACCATCTCGGACATGCCTTCCACCTCTCATTCGTCCAACTTTCATGTGACTCCTTGGGTTGCTTCCCAACCTAGCGTCACCTCCATCCCCTTGGCAGCGACCCCCTCTCAGCACCATCCTCCCATTTGTTGTGCATGTGGCGACTACTCCCGACTCCTGGAATCAATGGATATTCTACAGGGATTGGTTTTCGAAGTCCGACACGACTTGGCAGATTTACTGTTCAGGACTGAGCTCAAAGATCGATGCGAAGAACGGTTGGAGGCTCTACTATCTACTCTTCTCAACCACTCTCTGACTCCTTCGACCGCAGTGGCAACAAAGGCTTTGAAGACAAGCGACACAGAGACGATTGATTACCCGGCTCTGTACTCGAAACGAAGCCTTCGTTTTTAGGTTCTTGTTTTAGGATGATGTTGATGGCAAGGTTTTACTTAATTTTTTCCATAGCCCTGTGTGGCATCAAGGCTATAGACATCATAGAGTGCATAGGAAGTTGTGTTTTGGCTATTGCAAATATTTAAATTCTAGAAATTGGCTTATTTTGAACATATGGTTGTATTGGTTTCCCATCTGGGCAATGCAGACCAACAGACTCTATTCTCTAACAGACAGTTATGTATATTGTGGATTTGAAAGGTAACTTATAATGCAAAAACTTACTTACAAAAATATATATTTTTTCATTTATCATGTCAATTCTCGCTAGTTCAACTGGTTAAGGTGTGGATTTTATTTGTTAGTGGACTCGAGTTCAATACCCTTACGGTGTGTTTAGTTAGAAGGAGACACCTAAAAGTCCAACCATGTTAAGGGTCGGTGTGGCCCAGGTCGAGTGCAATCCCCGGGGTGATTTTGACGACTTAGATGCCCCTGGGTTGTGGTTTCTTAGCCAACGGTTGAAATGTTAGTCTCGCAAGAGGTCTTGGGATCAAGTTTCCAACCAACTATTATTGATATATGTTGAGATTGTTGAACCTCACTCAATATCCCCACCATAATCAGTCTTACCATCCACAAAATATGAGAAAGTCAAAGCAAACTAGATTATTTAACTTTGTAGACCTATCATTAATTATAATTAACTTTATATAAATGTTTATATTAAATAAAGTGAAGCATGAAATAAACCAAAAAAAAAAAAACCTAATGTCAAGGCAAACTAAAATATTAGACTTTGTAGGTTGATTTGGCGATAACACATGTTATTATCAATATCTCAAAATTTTAAAAAGGACATAATGGTGTAATATTAGGCAAACTAGAATATTAGACTTTGTAGGTTGATTTGGCGATCACACATGTTATTATCAATATCTCAATTTTAAAAAGGACATAATGGTGTAATTGGCATTATCGTGTTACAATGACTTAAAAGAGTTTTCCTGTAATATTTGGCATTATCATGTGACAATGAAAAATAATAATAAACTATGAAAGAAAAATTGAAAATGTTTATATGAAAATAACAAAAATAACTAATAATAAAAGAAAATATATGTTAATCTATTCATCAATTCATATGTTATGTGAGATTGATATGAAAAAACATGTTAAATTTATTTATTTTGATTACTTGCAAAAATTTAAATAAATAAATTAAAAAAAATAATAATAATAATATTGATTTAATTAAAATTCAATAATTTTGATTTGAATAAATGAATAAAATTTATAAAAAAATATTTTAAAATTTATAAAAAAAAATATCATTTTAATTAAAATTTATTAATTTTGATTTGGGTTGTATAGAATGATATATCATGAGTGGGTTTAATGATACAGTTTGAGTGGGTTTAATGGTTAAGAATATGTGTTTCTTCCTAAGAAGTCATAAATTCAAATTCAGAAGAGGGTAAGGTATACATACCTCTGTAGATTTTGGAGGTCTCATACACCAATTTGTAATGGCTTAACAGTAACCTTAAAAAAATTATTATTAATTATTATTATCTAAATAAAAATATTTAAATAAAATTAAATCAAAATATACTTTTAAGATTGAAGTGTGATCAAAACTTGGATAAAAAATGAAATTTCAAATTTTCTTACAACATTCAAACACATAGAGGAAGGAACTTGGTTACCCCAATTAATTAGTAAAGGTGTTGGGTGTCAAATGTTCTTAGGACTTATTTTACCAAAAATATCTATAATGAAATTTAAGAGTTGATTATATAAAATATTGTTTTAATTATTATTATCATTTTATTTAATAAAAAACAATTTAATTCTTTATAAACTATTATTATAATTTAAGTCAAATCTTATTAATGTGAGGTTTTTTTTTGTAAAGCATGGTTGAAATTAGTTGTAGTCTTAAGGATAAACTCAAAAAAATCTAATCATATTAAGGGTTGTTAAAGATTGATGTGGCCCAAACTTTTTTTTTCCCATGAAAAATTAACTCAATTTTATATTATGTATAAAATCGTTTACATCCCAGTATCAGACAAACAGTCTATTACAAAATGAACAGGATTATCCCAGTGAGAGCAATCCGGCAACAGCGAGAGAAACATGCAGGTCCACGTCATCAGGAATGGCAGCAAGGCCATTGACCGTCCCATGGAGAGGGCACGATCCTGTCAGGGACGCCTATCATCACCTCCAGCCATCGACAGGCAGATGATCCGAATGATGTGGCGAGTTCAACTCCTTGTACAGAGAAAAGTGTTGATGGAGGGATACACCATCCAAAAGTCGACATACATATCATACACGCCGACATG
>JASDQU010711115.1:0-27655 GCA_032191745.1 Picea mariana
ACCTCAACTCAGCACCCTTACTCCAGACTTAAAAACAGCAAAGTAGAATCTCCAAAACACCAAGGGCTCAAGGACCTGTCAAAAATACCAAAGACTGTTGAAAGAGGATGGCCGCAGCTTCAAGAAGGAGATCTACTGTTGCAAAAGGAGGCCGCAGCACAAGAGAGGAGATCCGTTTCATTTTGAGAGATATAACACAAGAGAGTGTCTAATGAGGAGGGGTAGGTCTCTATTTATACATTATGCTAGGGGTTAGGCTAGGGGTAAAATAATAATTAAAATGATATTAAAATTAACATATTTAATTAATATAAATATTAATTAAACATGTTATAAATTAAACATTTAATTAATACTTTCACATTTACCCCTAAAGCCAAATAAACAAAGCCCAAATAAACACAAGCAAGGGTGAAGGGGGTTTGACAAGGGTGACTGGCTGGCAATACTTTGTCCATTCATTCTCAAGGTGACCCTGTTTAATTTTATCATCATTGCATATGGGATACATCCCTCATGTGGTCATGTCCACCTTCAGGGAGGACATATACCAATAAAATACTTGATCAAGGATCAAGTTGTCCTATAACTTTTTCTGGGGTCTTATCCACCAAGATCTAAGACCAAGGATCAACCCATGCCTCAGGCATGGGTACCCTGGACTATGTCCAGGGGCCCTAGGCTTATCTAGGGGCTTTAACTGCTTGGTCCTAGACCAAGAACCTCAGTCGTTTACTGGGGGCCCTCTCAGGGGTCTTTACTGCTTGGTACCAGACCAAGAACCCCAGTCGTCTACTGGGGGCCCTCTCAGGGGTCTTATCCACCAAGGTACAAAACCAAGGATCAACCCATGCCTCAGGCATGGGTACCCTAGACATTTCCAGGGGCCCTAGACATATCTAGGGGCTTTAGCTGCTTGGTCCTAGACCAAGAACCCCAGTCATATACTGGGGGCCCTTACAGGGGTCTTTTGCCATGGCACTTACTGTTTGGTCCCAGACCAAGAAACCCCAGGGGTGCACTTGGGGGCCCTAGATCTCAACTAGGGTCTTTGCCATCCTCTCGGAGAATGGCTCTTGCAGCTGCTTTAAATTTAACATCTAGCATTGCCATGAAGAGTGGCAAAGAAAAGTTTCATTGCCAAATCCTCAACATCATCACTGATAGGGTGGAGTTGAAAGAAAGCCCAAAAATAATCCATGTGATTGTCGACTCTAACCCCATCACTACCAGTGAATCTAGGGAGCCATTTTTCATACCTCTGGGGCATTTGTCGAGGGTATCCTGAGACTTTACTCATGTCTAAGGGTTTGAAATTTCCCGGGTCCCTTTGAGAAGCCATGGTTGACTTTGTCATTAGTGGAGTCGCCAGATAATCCCTCTAGGGATCATCAAAGAGAAAAGAGGGAATCACCCTCAGTGGAGTCGCCAGGTAAGCTTTGTGAATTAAAGGCTTTGGATAAAGGCTTATCGAAAAAGTGTCGTTGAAGAAAATTGATTCAGTGTTCCCCGACAACGGCACCAAAATGTTATCGCACAATTTGCACTTGCCCAAAGACAGAGGCAAGTGAATACTAAATTGGCATAACAAGGAGTATATTCTATCATTGTCACCTTAATAAGACACCTCTTTCTATTTAGGGGTGATACCCCAAGGGAGACGTCCCTAGTGACCTGGGGGTTTGAGAAGGCTAAGGTAAAAGTTACAAGAAAGTCCCACCCCTCTCACAGGTCACTCCGATCAAAAGTTCCAAGGTTTTATTGAGATCAAGCAAAAGATAATTTAAGTGTACCTACCCAGAACAAGACAAGTAGAAAATAAATGTTGTTTACAAGTACCATATGATGTCGACGCTTCATAAAACCATAAAATTTTGGAAGATAAACAAGCTGATATAAGACTGAAGCAATGTAAATATTTATAGCAGCAATGAGTATTTAGCAACAGCCACAATAATTAGGCCTTAATAATGCTTAAAAATGACAAGATACAATAGCCCTTAAGTTGACAAAATGATAATGGTTGTCAGAAGCAATTATGACAATGTTTAATAAAATTTTAATCTTGCTTTTAGGATGAATTTGCTGCTGTTATAGATGGCTGTAGCAATCTTTTGCAACAGCAGCAAATTAGTTAGCGAGTTAGTCTAATTTAGAGTTAGCAAGAGTTAGTAAAAGTCTTAAGGAAGATGGTTTAAGAGTTGTTTTGTCAATCAATCACTTGTGAGGAGTGGACTAGTGCCTTCTAGGCTAATGTAGTCAAAGTTTGCAGCGGCAACTCTTAGAGGAAAACAACAAATGATAATAGGTAATCTAAAGGGATGGGTGAGATGATTGAGATGTTAGTAACCTAAGGCCTAAATATTTAAAACCCTAGAAGGAAAAAATGCTAGGAAGTAAGTAACCTTAGGCCCTAGCGATTTCCTTCTTCCTTAGATTAAGCTTGAAATAAAATATATGAAGCTAAAGAAGCAATGCTACTAGAGTGCTACAAAGGTAGGGCTCTAGGGTATTCTTCAAAAGAGATGTTTTCTAGCAAAATCAAGTAGGTGGAAAATTATAAGGAAAAGGATAATAACATATGCTTCTCCCCTAGGGTTTCAAACTAGCAATTTCATAATCTTAGAAATGAATAAGCAAATGTACCATAACCATTCAAAATAAAGAAGAATTGCAGATTTTACTTACTTCATCAAGAATAATATAGTAACAAAACCCTAGTTGAAGACTTTCCACCATGAAATTGCCAAAATACACCAAGAATAGCCTCCTCCAAGAGTCGCGCACCACTTAATTTCAGCCAATAAGCCTTAAAAGAGGCCGAATTTCAGACCCAACACTTGTGTGAGTAAAGTATGATGAAAAAATGAGAGTCTTAATTCTCTATTTATACAATAAGAATGACCTTTAATTACATTTTAGGTCCAAAAAGGCCGACATGGCCGATTTACATCAAAAATCCAGTTTTACATAAAATTAACAATTAAAACCCTAATTTTTTCTTTAGGGATGATGTCATGCTCCTCCTAGGGTGACGTTAGGTCTCTTAATGGAACGGTAGGCCTCCAAAGTGAAACGTTAGGCCTCAAAAGGCCTTAGAAGATGCCACACGTGCCAACCAAGCCATCCTCATGCCAAAACCCTAATTGGATGACGTCAATGCTCCTTATGATGACGTCAAGGGCCTTTAAGGGCCAACGCCATGGTGGAAGGGAAACACCCCCTAGGTCCAGGCCTGCCAAAGTGTCTCTGGTGGAACGTCCTCCTTTTTCTCTGGTGCAAGCCTCTGGTATCCCTCTGCCCCTGGGTGGGGTCACAACATCCATCTGGTGGGCTTTTAGCCCCATGGAGGTCCGAACTAATCATCTCCCCATATGTACCTGTTCGTCGGGCATGGTCCTGCAACAACAACAAGTACGCCCTCCATGGGCTTATAAGTCACAGGGATCATAGCAATGTCAATCACATCAAATAATTAAGTTACCCAAACATGTGCATCAAACCCCCCTTTACCCAGACAAATGCTCAAAGATGTTATGCTATTTAACAAGCCAGGTTTGGAGGGGGTCTCAGGCTATCCTATTGGGCTAATCCTCCTCAGGTGTGGGGTGTTTCCCAGGTGAAGACCAATCTAGGTCATGTAAATGTATGAGATGGTGTAGGGAATGTTTGGGCAAAGGGTGCAGTGATGACAGGGAAATGTAGGTCTTACCTATGGGTGCCTCTGTAGAGGGTGAGCTGCACCTTTGCATGGATGCCATTGTTTCTATCCCATTCAATGCCTTTTACTCTTTGTCTTATTGCTTTTTCTTTTCAAGAGAATAGTTGGAGGACACTGTCCTGGCGTGGTGACAGCGTTACCCACAAGCATTTCACGAAAATGAGAAGGTTGGCTCGTGATGAGACCCCGTTTCTCTTGGCTATGCCACCAAGAGCCACTACCCTGGCTTGGTGACCAGATGAATAGTAGTGTCATACTGCTACATGCCGATGGACCTAATAGGCCGGCTCATGATGAGACCTCCTATCCACCAACTAGGCCTTGAGTTTTATTTTATTTTACGGGTCCCCTTTTCTTGTTGAGAAGACTTTTATTGCTTTCTCGGGAATCCCTGGGCGAAGCATCTCAAGGTTTCATCTTGGATTTTAACTTTTTCCAGCTACTTTTACCCTCTAGGCCTTTAGCCTCTTCTTCCCACAAGGCAAGGTACAACTCTTACTAGCTTGGCAAACCCAATGCCCGAACCAATGTAGGGGATAGATGAGAGGGATAATGATGATAAGTGGTAAGTATGGAAGGAATGGACGATGACCTTTCATAGACCCACCCAGTGGCAACTCATCCCTAAGGGAACCAACTTACTAGGGCACTCTGTCATCCCCCCCAGGTATGGACAAGTTAAAGGGCATAATTTCCAAGCAAACGTCATGAAACAAAAGAAAATTCAATGCACATATTCAAATGTTTTGAGAATCAGAGTGACACATACCATGATACCCGGACTCATTACCTCATGGAGCAGGACCCACTGCTACTTCAGAACCAAGCCGATGGGATGGATGTTGTTGTTGCTGATAGATAGGAGGTGTTGAAGAAAAGATGGCCCCCCAGGGCCAAGCTCAAGTCATATGGCTCTCGGTACTCCATGTCTAGGACCTGTGGGCCTCGAGACATAATCTTCTTAGTTATCCCTAGGGTAGGAGAGAACATGACCCTTAGTTATCCCTAGGGTAGGAGATCAACAACACTTTTGCTGAAACCCAAACTCATCAGGAATCCATCCATTTTCTCGTACCAAGCACGTGGTGCTTGCTTTAGTCCATATAGGGATTTCTTCAACCTGCACACATGAGATCTTTCGTTGTGTATAACGAATCCTTCTGGGTGATCGATATAAACTTCTTCCTCAATTTCACCATTGAGAAAGGTTGTCTTTACATCCATCTAATGTAGCTTCCAATCCATGGAAGCAACTAGTGCAATGATAGAACGGATGGAAGTGTATCGGGCTACTAGAGCAAATGTCTCATCGTAGTCAACTCCCTCTACTTGTGAGAACCCTTTGGCTACAAATCTCGCTTTGTATTTCTCGATGCTACCATCAGCTGCATGCTTGATTTTATAAATCCATTTGGAAGTCACTATAGACTTTCTCTCTGGTCTCGGAACAATATCCCATACATCATTTTTCAATATAGACTGGTATTATTCTGTCATAGCATCTTGCCATACCTGTTCACTTGAAGCTTCTCCATGACAAGAAGGCTCGAAGTCAATGATGTGACTCATGGCTAAAAGGTATCTTGAGAATCTCTTTGGTCTCTTGTTCTCTCTGGTTGTCCCTTGAGGGATTGTATGTCCCTCTACTTCCTGTAGAGTTTGGCGGGCCCAAGCTGGCCTTTTATGTCCTACTGTAATATCTCTGGGCATGTCAATTGGAGCAACTGGATCGACTGGAACAACTGGATCAACTGGAATAATGTGTGTCTCCCTCTGAACTGCTGAAGGGGGAGAAGGCATTGTCTCACTATCAATTTCCATCTGAGATTCTCTAGATCTTTGGAAATCTATCTCTTCTTCAAAAGTAACATCTCTGCTTATTTCAATCTGTCTTTGACCAGGAATGTAAATCCGATATGCTTTTGAGGATTCACTGTATCCTACAAATGTGCCCTTTCTTCCTGAAGGGTCTAGCTTGGATCTCTTCTCTTTGGGTACATGAAAATATACTGGGCACCCAAATATCCTGAAGTGTCCAATCTTAGGCTTTACTCCGGTGAAGGCTTCTTCTGGAGTAATGTTCTTCAAGATCTGATGAGAACTCCTATTCTGAACATACACTGTTGTCATGCATGCTTCTGCCCATAGAGTCATAGGTAGACTCTGATCATGAATCATTGCTTTGGTTGCCTCGATAATAGTTCTGTTTTTCCTTTCTGCAACCCCATTTTGCTGAGGGTTGTAAGGAACTGTGAACTCCCTCTTGATCCTTGCTTCAATACAGGAATTGTTGAAATCTTTGGAGGTGTATTCTCCTCCATTATCTGATCTTAGTACCTTGATCTTTCTTTCGGTCTGGTTCTCAACCTGAGCTTTGAATTCTTGAAATTTTACAAGGACTCCATCCTTGTTCTTCAGGAAGTAAATCCAAGTCTTCCGGGAGTGATCATCTATGAAGAGTACATAGTACAAGTACCCATTCAGAGATGCAACAGTCATTGGCCCACACACATCTGAATGTATCAAGTCCAAGATTTCCTTGGATCTATTGTTACTGCTCAAGAAGGACCCTTTAACATTCTTGCCAAGAGCACAACCTTTGCAAACACCTTTACGCTGAATCTGTATCTCTGGAAGACCTGTTACCATTTTTCTTAGAGTTGGGAGAGCTCTATAATGAATGGGAGCAAGTCTTCTATGCCATAGCTCACTCAAACTGATAGTGTCATATAGTAGTGCCTGGACTGGTCTAATGGTTAATCTGTACAAGTTGTATTCTTGAACACCAATTACTTTGGCAGAATCTTTGTGCCGTGCAAGGACTCTTCCTTCTGAAAAGGTAACTTTGTAGCCTTTGTCTTCCAAGGCAGAAATGGAGACAAGGTTCCTCTTCATTCCAGGTACATATAATACTTCTCTTAGTTGAAGCTGCATATTTGAATCTAGTTGGAAGTTAGAAGTTCCAACCCCTTTTACATTATATCTGGGCATCGTCTCCAAGGACAACATGTAGATGTGTCTCTTTCTCAACAAAATTTGTTAGGTGATCTCTAAAACTGGTCATGTGCTTGGAGGCACCACTGTCAATTAACCAGGTATTATCATTGGTAGGGACCATACCTGAGAGTGTTTAGATGTTGATGTCTTCATCTCCTTGAAGTCTTGGCTTCCAGGAACTGGGTTTGCTTGATCCACCAAGCTTGTCTTCCATCATGATTTTGTTCATCATATTTTTAAATTCTTCACAAACCCTTGTCAACTAGGCTAGAAAACCTAACGACTAGGCTAGGCTAGCACATTTAGGTTTTGTTGGACTTATGACTGCCAACAATAAGCCTTTGAAAGTTAGGAGAACACTGGTGAGCTGAAGAGCTCCTTCAATGAATTTCAGAAACCCTAATTCTGAATTTTTTGCATAAATTAGTGAAACCCTAGGGCCAAAAGGTCAAAATGATCGGAAATGCAATCTGAAGCTTGCTGGAGGAGGTCGTACACTCCTATACACTTTTTAGCCCCAACGTCCAAGTGGCAAGTGCTGAAACTCCTCAGAAAGGTAGGTCGTACGGATTTTCTGGAAACCCTAGGAGGGCCGTACAATTTTGCAGAAGAGAAAGGATGACTGAAATTTTCTTGTGCAATGGGTTCTTCAAGACCTAAGCTCTGATACCATGTTGATTTTTCAATAAGCTAGGCTTAAGCATGAAGTTCATTCCATTTTTAGCATTTTACTTAAACCATAAACAATTTGTTGCAGCAACCAAGATCACAAGAAGAAACACCATGCACAAGTACACAAGAAGTATCCTGGGAAACCCTTCTCAACAAGGGAAGAAAACCCAACCAACCCTTTGCTATATTCTTCAAGAGAAAGACCTCCACCACCATAAAGAACTAGCACACAAAAGGGTGCTTCTCAAACCCTAGAAGACTAGCGCCCAAGAGAGGTGCGCACTTTTCCCAAGAACAAGTGTTTGCTGAAATTTCCAAACTCACACTTGTGATATGATTCCTCAATGGGGAATTTTACCTTTATTTATATTAGACTGAACCTATCAACAGTAGTGTCTATTGGCACAACAGGGCCGACCTCGATAACTTATAATATAATTAATAATTATCATATTAATTATCTTTTACATTAATTATCTTTCACTTTATGGTGGGGCCGACCTGTACCCTTTACATCACAAATAGGGTTACAGGTAAGTCTGACTCTTGTACAATATAGCAAGGGATCTCATACACCCACTAGTGCTCAGCCACTAGGGGCACATCCATCTGTGCTCAGCCATAGGGATGTCCACATCTCTATCTCACTGTGTCTCACAGAAGAACCACACTCACGAGTGCTCAACCACTAGGATCACGTTCACCTGTGCTCAACCACGGCCCACAGGCACGTCCAACTCAGCAGATCTTCTTTCTCATCGCATTACACAAGAGAATCATCTGGAGTATCACATCATCTCAACTCTCTGCACAGAGGAGGCCAATACATCGTTTCATCTCTGTCTCAGAACGATACTCCCAACTCATGGGCTTCCCTAAACAGGGGCACACAACATTCGATCTTTGTCTCAGAGAGGAACCACACACCCATCTCATGGGCACACCCAACTCATGGGTTCTCTCTCAAGTCGACTCACTTAGTCTGTGTCCTGGAGGATGTCTCACGCAACTGTAATCAGCAACATGAAGTAGCACAAATAGCTCTTTCATTTTTAAAGACTCCATAACCCAGTGGTTAAAGGCATTAATCTCTTGCATTGGATAAATAAAATCATTGCATTGGGATACGTAGAATTACGAGATATCGGAATTGTTTAAGTTGGAATCTTTGTTGAAAGCTTGTCAAGGCCACTAGGGCATCTTGTTTCTCCAAGTATTTATTGCTGCTGTAATAACTTTAAGCTACAACCATTAGGGCTGCAGCAAATCACTTCATACTTTCTAAATTTGCTCATGTTCTAACCGTCAAATTTAGCTAGAAAGCTGCCAAGGTAATCTACTAGTTATTGTGCTTCTTTTGGGTGGTTTACTTGCAAGTTTTGGTGGTTGGAATTTTCTGTAGTAACACTTGTTTGCTACAGCCATAAGGCTGCAGAAATATCTCTTCAATACTTACATCAAATAGCCTATAAATGTTGCTAAAGTCTTGTGCTATCATACTTAAGTTTCACTAGTAATTGCTAGTTAGTCTCTTGCATATTTAGTATTTACTTGGAATTTTAGTGACTTGTTTAGCATCTATTCCATTTATTTCATTGTTGATTTATATCATTATATACTGCTGCTAATTAGGACAGCAAGCTTCACTTGCTGGTCCATTGGATTGTTGGGCTTGTATCTCGTCTTTTTTTGTGTCTCGGGTAGGTATAATCATCTTTTGCAGGTACTCGAGCTCTTGGAAACCATTGATCACTTTCGATACTCCTTTCCAAGCCATCTTCCAATTAGTATCTTGACCTATAGGGGCATCATTTCCATCATTTTCGTCTCATTTCCCCCTAGGGTCACCCGGGACCCCCCCTTTGTGTTGGATTCTTCCTTCACTAAAGTGAGGGGAGGGTTTATCTGAGGTGACAGTGGGTAAACTCTTCCACCGTTATCGCCATCTTGTGGATTGGGTCGGGCTTTGCCCAACATACAATTTGTGCGATAACATCATCATTACAACACTTATTTACACTTGGCATATATATTCGGTCCAACACAATCTAGGGGTTGAAATTGGGGACATTACACGGCGACAATCATTGCACAATCCCTTCATGTTGGATAATAAATATCAAGCACGCTTAGCTCCAACACCTAACTAGCACTATATGCCATTTTAAACACTAACTACAACAAAGCACTACAGTGTCCAACACAACTTAACTCATCAACACAATCCACATCATTAACAATTCCCATTTCTCTAACTAAAGCATTAGTCTAGTGTATGCTGTAAAAGTAACTATAACACAACAAAAACATAAGCAACACGTATACCGGTGACATATGAGATAGATTGATAGTGGGAACCCTGAGGATTGTGAGAAAAGCCAAGTCTAAAGCTATTCTCTTCATTGACCACAACTGTCCATTATGTCCATGACCATATGACTCGTCTGGCTCACCCAGACATATGCCCCATGTCCCAGTCACATTCATTATCTCATGTTGAGCTTGTCTCACTCTAGCATCTTAGAGGCTAATGACCAACATAAGATATCACAACATATGGAACCCTTTCTCAATGTAACTCACCCCTATGAATAGGACAAAATGCCTAGTGTGGCCCTTAAGGTCAAGTTACTATTAATGTCCCATAATCATTCAACTAATTACATAACCATTTAGCCTTCAGAATCTACATCATTAAAGATCGGCTTTTACATCAATACATCAAAAGACCAAGTTCAACTTGGTCACTTAGCAAAAAGCCCTTACAACAGTTATTCAACCTTGAGGCGCTTGGTAGACTCATGGCATTGTTGTCTTGCCACTACAACTAATCCACTCGTGGCATATGCAATTGTCATGTCCAGCCTTTTCCCTCTGTCTTGAACCTTCATCTTCTTCCTCTCTTGGCTTTGCCCCTCAGAATTCTTCAGATTGTGCTTATTGAGATTCCCACATGACTTGCATCCCTGTTTGCCCCCCTCTTTCTACGTTTTGTGCCCATCCAACAACCTTCTCAAGTTTTTTTCTCATCCGCCAATCCTCTACCCACCTATAAGACACTTCGGTGTAATGTACATAAATATACAGTATATACTAATACATTACAAAATAATAACAATAATAATTAATCACCAAAGGTCATAAACATTCACCCTTGTGACCAGTCATTGATATTTATACCGTTGCGAAATGTCTTGTAAATCATTACTCTTATTACAATATATTTTATATATCCTATATAAATTTCCTTCCCCTCTCCTATTTGGATTGGATGTTTTACTGTATGTGAAGATATTGTTCATAACATTGATATCAGAGCCCCTTTTAGGGCACTTTCACCATTGTTTGGAGGGAACCATTTCCTAGTAGATATTGATTTGATTCCAGCCTTTGGCCACACGCTTTTCAGAGCTTCCTTTGTACCAGCCTTTGGTCATTTCATCATTCATTACGGAGAAGCATCTCTTTTTCTGATGCTCCATCTACAAGATCAGAGGGAGATATTATTTCCTATTTCAGGACTCGGGGAGCTTTTTTTCCACTTTTTCCACTACCTCAACCAGAGATGCCTTGCCCTCTTCATGAAGGAAGTATTTAGACACAGATCTCAGTATCTACACATCTCATCCCAAATGAGGGCCTACAGGACAGTCACCTTATACTTCTCGGTTGTCCCATCTGATCGGGGCAGTAAGTGACATGGAGAAATTCATGATACTTCAGTTTCAAATTTGTGTGACCTTGTGTTTCCTCTTGACCCCTCCCGCCTGGGTGGTTGACTAACCTCCTCAAGACGCATGAGCAGCTCCTGTTCAGGACTGTACACCACTGCACCAACAGACAAATTCACTCTAGGTGGTCCAAGAGTTTGGCTCCCCTATCCAACACACCACCCCTCAGGTTCGTTTGAGCAGTGAGGCTTCTATCAAATGTTTCTTCCGCATGTCCTTGGATGGTAGGAGAGTTGGGCTTCCTCGCTCTTGTACTCTCCCCAAGATCATGCAGCATTGCCCTCTCAGCACCAGCCACTCCCCGGAGGATATCATCTGCCGGTGCATTGGCCCTTTTACATTTATTGATTACTCCGATGAGGTGCCTCTATTGTGCTCCCCTCACTCATCCTTGCCAGTGAGTCTAGCTCTAGTAGGCCTTGACATCCTCTCTTCTGTTCAGCACCAACACTCGCTAGTTCCTAGCATCTTTCTTTGTACATGCACCTTATTTTATATCTTTTCTTAGCAAGACATTTAGCTTTTAGCTGGACACATAGTACCTACACTGGATGTACTCTTTTAGTCCCATTGACCTACTTTGTGGTCATTTGTTGGACATTAATATTATTTTATCTTATCATTAGGAGCAGGTCAAAATATATGATGCCATATAGGCATGTTCCAAACCTGTGATCCATGCATCTTTAAGTTCTTATCTGACCCCCCATTATCAAATTAAAGCTCATTGATAAAATTGGCTACTACCAATTGTAGTCTTCATGCAAAGATTTACTCATAAAATTCTGAGGGATTTTTTTTTTCCAAGGAAAACCTCGCAGGAATATACACATGGAAGGAGGCTCAACTGCCAGATACAATAGCTGCTGGTAACCCCTAAAGACTCAACTGGATTTGAACCCATGACCTAGGGCCTCTCCATCGGCAACATGCCTTGGGATGGTTTAACTGATTTAGCCAACCCTTGGGCTCATCTGTGGGATTTATCTGTATACAAGAGGCTGCATTTCTCATCAAGAAGATAAACAATTAGCTGCTGCAATTTTAACTTTGTTTATGTCAATTTCCCTTGAGAAATGCTCCTTGTTTTCTCTTTATCATCAACCCTTATTTAAAAAAATAACCAATCTTATAAAGATCCAATAAACTTTGTAACAAATCTTACAAAATTGCAATGCCCTAAATTTCTCACCCTTGAAATGTTTGATACAGGATACAAGCCATTGGACGTGAACATAATCAAGAGATAGAGGTTTTGAATCGTGAAAGAAAGTTCAATCAGGTCAGGCAATTGTCCTTATCATACTGTCCTTGGTTTTGACATGATTTGACCATGTAATTGATTTTATTAGTCTTAACATGTTTTTATTTGTGTTCTGTGGGGAAATAAGCCGAAGATTTTATTTCTCTGCTGTTCTTTTAATCTCTCAGCAAGCTGCAGCAGCTGAGCTCAATCTTTTAGAAGCACAATGGAAGGAACTTTGTGAAAAAAATATAGGGATTCAAACTGCATGCGCTGAACTTGAAATTAATATAGAAAATATACAGAAGGAAGCCGGGGAAATGTAAGTGTTTGATTGTTATTAATTATGTTTCATTTCTTTGCTGAGATTATACTATTTTTTCTGGTTGTGAATTGATAAATTGCCTGCTTTTCCAGGGAATTGATTTTGGAACAGAAGTAAGGATATTTCTGACAGAACCTATTAATGTTATCCTCACTATCTTATCCTAGTACAAAGATGCCTTAAGAACATTGGGCAAGTTTCTGTCATCTTTTCCAATTCCAATTCATTTTAATGTTGTAGTTGGAATCACAGTCAGATTAGAGGCATAGAAGTGGTGGGAAGAAGCAATATTCTTGACACCAAATTTATCGAAGGGTACTTACGGCTGAGGCTTATTTTATTCTTTCATCGAGAACAAATAGGCAATTAATTCCGGTAGCTACCAATGGACAACCCTTTATGTAAATTCATCAAGTGTAAATACTATATCAATTGGTTTTGCTTTTTGAATGTGAGTTTAGTTATATATTCCAGAAAGATACTGCTCATATTTGGTGGAGTGAGTCTTTGGGAGTTAAATTATAGAGTTTTGATAGCAACTAAAAATTATATTTTTGTGAATGCAACAATAGAGAATTGTGATGAATTGATTTGATGTCCGAAAAATAAGGTATCTTGGAGTGGGAATGTGCCATTGACCATGTTTTTGGTATGCTAAATTTAAATGTCATTTTGGCAGGTAATCATCACTATAAAATGATTGTTTTTTCACAATTGTGAGGAGACATGTATATTATTATGGTGTCGAAGTTACATTCCCTTTTGGGATCATTTAAGATTACGCTAGTATCCATTTCCTAAGCTGATCGCATGTGTGAGCACTGATCCAAGATGAATTCTGTGAAAGGACAAACAAAGAGAAGGAAAAATGTTTAAACTAGCTCTAAACTGTAAAAGATGATTCTATAAGGTTATTACATTATGTTTGATGTATTGATCCATATTTACGTTTTTTTTCTGTTGGAAGTGCTCCGGAAACATGCCTGGGGCTTCACTGCATAGCAAAGTCTTTTTTCAGTTTAAGTGCTAGGTAGGAGTAACCATTCCACCAAAATTGCTTAGGACTTGCACCTAGCCTCATTCCTTCAAGGCTTGATGTTATTAGCGCCAAAATTGCATAGGACTTGCATGTAGCCTCATCACCTCGAGGCTTGATTTTACTTGCTTGAGGGGCTTGATCTCTTTATGCGGATGCAGGGGTGGTTCTCCATTATCATCATAGTTGATATGGTCATGTTTGGGCTCCCTCAATTGAGATATTATAGGTTCAAATCTTACCTCTGTAATATGATGCACCTCTCCCGCTGTTGTCTGTATCACTCTGATGTGGGGTTGAGGGCAGTGGATATATCAAGTATAGAAAGAGCAAGTACAGTGCAAAATGAATAAATGAATGTTAGATACTATGAGGCCCATGCCATTTGGGTGGGGAAGTCCACAGTGAGAATGGAACCATTGTGGATGACTTTAATACTTTGTCAACCTCATGAATGAACCAACATGGTTGGCTATCTTTGCAATGACAAATTTTATCATTTAATCTATAAAGTATTTTGATCTATATGTTTTTGTATAGTTATGTATTATTTTTTTTGGTAAATAAAAACAAGGAAATTATATTAACTTAGAAGAAAAGAAATGTACAGTAACAGATTTACAAACCCTGAGATTTAACTCTGTACTGTGTCCCACAAACAAAAAGTCCCTATATTGAAGTGCATTCATCAACAGAGCCAAAAAGACAGTTGAAACAGGCTGAGAGCCAACCTTTAGCGTTACAAAAACTTGCTGATACTGAAAACATCAGAAAAGGCTACCAAAAAACTTAAAGTGAGCACTGCCATATAGAGAATATCAACATAAACCGAAGCCATTTTGCAAAACAAGCATGTCAATCAACAAAAAGGATAACAGTTCGAGAAACCATTTAAAAAGAAACATGAAAAATTGCTGCTCACTCTGGCAGGGAATATAAACCATTAGCTGTAGATATTTTTGGCATTCCATCGTCCAGGTGGGAGCCATGCTTGGTACCACGTACTTCCAGAGGTAACAGTGAGAGCAATAGGATGGTTGAATTCTAGGCTGAATCCTGTTGACAAGCCAAATGCTGAATAGTGAGGCTAGTAGCAGAGGCCAATGATTTGACTTCATCCACCTCTTGAGCCAAAGTGCCCTGCTGTTACATAAGAGAGGAGGGGATACTAAATCATAAGATGGTTGTTCATGATATAAGTGCTGACTGGCTATTTGAAAACCATCAGCCAAAGTAGCTTGACTGTATTGAGAAAACACAGCCAGAACTTGAATGGCACAGATGATAGCATTAGCATTTAAACTAGTCATATCCAACATCGAGCAATGAGCCTGTAGCCAAGATAAGTCCCACTGCACAAGATGCAATCTCTAAAGAATTCAGTGACGAGATGCACCTTGAGGAAGGGACTCATAGGCTAGAGGAATTGTCCCAATGGTTACTGATGAGGGGTGATCAGACAGGTAGATATTGTCTAAGAAAGATGAAGAAGCATTCTCTGGAGACAAAGTGAGAATGAGGAGACTCTCAAGACATGAGCCCACCTTGACCCTAAGCCCAAATCACCCCCACCATGCATCACAATAAACCAGAGAAAATAAAAAATCTGCTCTATCAACCAGTAAAAGGAAATATAGAAGGTTGTTTGAGAAAGGATAAATCCCAAATGGAGCCAAATAAAGTCACCAGAATGACATCTAGAGATAATGTTGGAACATCAAGTATTGATGGTTCATCACACATCTCCTAGATTAAGTCGGTCGGGCGGTCGACCTACATCTAGATACAGTTGGTCGGGTGATCGACCATATCTCTACATAAGTAGATCAAATAGTCGACATCCCTATCGGTCGAACAATGGACCAATAGTTGAAGATAGTCGGGCAATGGATCGACCAGCCTAGCAATTGACTACGAGTTGTATGCTTAGGCGCTCGGGTCGAGCCAACTTGACAACATGGATCTAACAGAGTCAACTCTAACAACCGACAGTTACGTGTGGACAAGATCTTCTTGATTATGTGGAAGTTGGTTAGATCTTGAGGCTATAAATAGTAGACCCCTTGGGTCATTATCATCAATCAATCGAATTGATATCATATGGAGATATCAAGATCCAATATGCACTATGATCTGATCATAGTGTGCCTTGCTTAAGTGTAGTAACGGTGTCTTTAGACACCGTCTTTTGTCTTCGAAATTTTTTATTCCCTCTTCGATTATCTGCATAATTGTTTGTCTGTTTCGTTACATGTTCTACCCATTTCCCAACATGGTATTAGAGTTGATGGTTTAAAACCTCACTTGTTATCTGCAAATCTTGTTGAGTTGGATCTGTTGTGTGATTGGCTCTAGGCTGATGGTTCGCTGATTGGAACCTTTGAAACATAGCTTTCTATCTAGATATTGAAGATGGTTTTAAAGATTGATCCAATTGCTATGAATAGATCAAATTATGCAGTATGGGCACCAGATATGGAAACCCTGTTGAAAAGCAAAGGATTGTGGCAGTGTATGAAGATTGCAATTCCAGATCCAATAGACGATCAAACAAAGTTTGTTGTTGATGGCAAGAAGGATGAGGTTGTGGGGGTCATCACGACCTACATCTCGCCGGAGATTCAGTTTCACCTCAGTGAAATCAACTACCCTAATCAAGTCTAGAGGAAGTTGAAGTTGTTTAACTGAGTCGACGAGAGCCACATCATGCAGATGGAGAAATAGTTGATCTCTCTCGATCCTCATTCTTTTGACATAATAGAGAACTATTTGGCGCGTGTCAAAGAACTCCAGTTGAAATTGGGCGAATGTGGAAAGAACTATCAGAAGAAGGATGGACAACTCATCGAGCTGGTCCTGATGAATTTGAGAACACCATTCGACATGTTCGTGTCGACTTCCTGCACCAACTGGCAAGCACACAAGGAAGATGGTAAGGATTACACCTTTGAAGCTTTCTATGGCCTTTTGATTATTGATTAATACAAATTGTGTGAAGAAGGCTAGCTTGGTGGTAAACATTAAGCCCACTTGCTCAAGGAAAATAACAAGATGGATCCCAGGGATAGAGTATGGTTTGATACCTCTACACAGAGACTTGGAAACCACGACTAGAAACCTAAGGGACAGACATATGCACCTCAATGAAGTCGAAAGAAGAAGACATGTCAATACCATGGAAAGACTGGATATGTGGGGAAAGTCTGTTATAAGAAGAGAGATGATCTAGAGAAGGTTAAACACCTAGAAGGAAATGTGTTTGTTGAACGTCGACCTGCTGATAATTTCACCTTCCAAGTCAGAACTTCTCACCCCTTGTTGTCTCATTTTGCACAGAATAAATGTTTAGTTGACTCTGGGTGTACTCATCACATGGCTAAGGATGTCTCCTTGTTCATGTGGTTTGATGAAGCTAAGGAGATGAAAATCTATGTTGCTAATGATTTTGCTCTGGATGTTGTTGGTCAGGGTGATGTTACATGTCAACATGGGAAAATTGGTGACATCTATCATGTGCCAAACCTTAGTGCCAGTCTGTTGCTTGTTGCTTAGTTAACCCAGACATGTAAGATTGTGGAATTTTGGTCAGATTGGTTCTATGTTTGTGATTTGAAGAAAGGTAAGTCGATTGTCATTGGAGGGTTTCTTGACTCGAAGGAAAATTTATATAAATTTCGTGACATGGCTCGACCTGACAGTGAACCGACTTCTCTTGTTGCTCACACTGATGAGCGAAGTCAAATTCAGCATGATCGACTCAAACACCTGAATTTCCAAAGTCTACAGGCACTAGTAACTCAGAACATGGTTGTTGGTTTACCTAAAGTGTTCCCCCTGAAGGAGTTTGTAAAAGTTGTGTGCTTGGCAAACATCACCGGGCACCTTTCGACTATGGTAAAGTGTGGCGAACACAGAACTCACTGGAGCTAGTTCATAGTGATGTTTTTTGCATCAATTTACCTTCACTGGCAGGTGCAAGGTATATTTTCAATTTCATTGATGATTTCTCTTGTTTCACATGGGTCTATTTTTTGAAGAACAAGAACCTTGTCTTTAATAAGTTCAAGGAGTTTAGAGCCTTTGTTGAAAGGCAATGTGGCCAACCCATCAAGTGCCTGTGATCAGACAATGCTGGTGAGTATGTAAATCGACCTTTTAAAGAATACCCTGTTCGATTTGGTATTGACTAGCACTGGTTGGTTCCTCACACACCCCAACAGAATGGCATTGCAAAACACAAGAATCAAACTTTAGTCAAAATGGATAGATGTCTTTTGCAGGCTAAAGATATGCCTCCTCGCTTTTGGGTTGAAGCGGTATATTGTGCAAACAATTTGCTCAATCACATCTCGACTCGAGTTGTTCCTTCCATGACTCCAGTGGAATGATGGTGTGGAAAGAAGACTTCAGTGGGTCACCTCCGTGTGTTTGGATGTGTTTCATGGGCTCACATTACTGATGATTGCAGAAAGAAGTTGGAAGCTAAGAGTCATGTTTGCATCATGATGGGCTACTCTAAAAAGTCGAAATCTTATCGACTATTTGATCTTGCCAAACGAAAAATCATTATCAGATGAAATGTATGGTTTGATGAGAAGTCTTCTGGTAATAAGTTGTCGAATGCCTCCTTTGAATTATTGGAGGATGATCCCTTTGATGTTGTCTTCGACACTAGTTCTCCTATTCCGTTTTTTAGTCATTTGACTGAAGTTGATCTTTGTTCATGTTTCGACTCGATCGTCGACCAATTCGTCAATCTTTGTTTTCACTGGTCCACCACCTTTATCGACCGAAAACTCTCCGACTTTTGATCGACCTGTTGTAGTGAACCTTAGTTCACTTGTTTCCTGTCTATCTAGATGGGATGCCAAGACAATTGAAGTTGTTGATGATGTCTCCTCCGGATGACAAACTCAAAGTCAAAAGAAACATGCCAGCGTTGCCTTGATGACTTGTGTACTTGAAACTTTTGATCATGTTGCCTACTCAGATGCTAAGGGATGACCTAAATGGGAACAAGGCATGCATACATAAATTGATTCATTGTCAAAGAATCACACTTGGGACTTAGTTCCCCGACCGCAAGTCCAAAACATTGTGAAGTGTTGATGGGTCTACATGACCAAATTTACTTATGAAGGTGTTGTTGAGCGACATAAAGCATGCGTAGTTGCGAAGAGTTTTTCTCAACAAAAAGACATTGACTACACTGAAACCTTTGCCCCTATTGCAAAGATGAACTCTGTTCGACTAATTCTTTCCCCTGCTGCTCATTTTGGATGGCAAATCCATCAAATGGATGTGAAGAATGCATTTCTTCATGGAGACCTATCTGAATAAATTTTCATGGAACAACAACATAGTTTTGTGATAGATTCTAACTTGGTTTGTTGACTCAAGAAGTTGCTTTATGGTTTGAAGCAGGCTCCCCGAGCTTGGTATGCTAAGATCAACAGTTTCTTTCTTCGCCTTGGTTTCAAACGTTGTGAATCTGATCACAACTTGTATGTACTCCGTACCAATGTAGACACTTTTATTGTTGTTATATATGCAGATGATCTCCTCATTGCTGACAATAATAATGATCACATCCTTAAATTGAAGAACAAATTGTTGACTCCTTTGACATGACAAATTTTGGTATTCTACATTATTTTTTGGGTCTTCAAGTATTACCACCATGTGATGGTTTTTTTATTTTTCAGTCTAAATATGTGATGGATCTTTTGACACGTTTTAAGATGACCAATTGCAAGCTTTGTGCTACACCTTTTCTTCACCCAAACTTGTCAAACACTCGCAGTTGATGCTACTCTCTATCGACAATTGGTTAGCGGTCTTATTTATCTTACTCATAGTTGACATTACATTTCTTTTGTTGTAAGTGTGGTTCTCAACTTATGCAGGACTCTAAAGAAAGCCACTAGAAAGCAGTCAAATGAATTGTCCGCTATCTTGAGGGTACCACTCATTTTGGTATCAAGTATTTTCGAAGTTCAGATTTTTTAGTCGACTTCATTGACTCCGACTGGGCTGGTGACAGTGATGATCGGAAGTCCACTTCTAGCTGTGTTTCGCTTTAGCAATGGACCGTTGATGTTATTGTGCAAGAAATAAAAAGGTAGTCTCCTTGTCGACTACAAAAGCATAATACAGTGGCGCCATTCAAGCATGTAGTGAAGCAGTCTGGATCATCGAACTTTTGGGAGAACTTGGCCTTCTTGTTCAGACCTCGACTACGATCTACTATAATAATCAAAGTGTCATACATTTTGCTAACAATCTTGTTGCCCACAGTAAGATGAAGCATGTTGAGCTCCATGTTCACTATTTGAGACAGTGGGTTCATAAGAACGTCGTCTCTTTTGAATATTGCAGAACAAATGATCAGGTTGTTGATATCTTCACCAAACCTTGTGGTGAAGTTTTATTTATCAAACTATGTACGATATTTGGGCTTCATGACGCTGCAATTATGGGGGGTTGTCAGGTTGATGTAATTTCACCTCCTAAATCTCTAGAGACGTGTGTTGATGAGGGGGTGTTGGAACATTAAGCATTGATGGTTCATCACACATCTCCTGGATTCAGTGGGTCGGGCGATCAACTTACATCTGGATACAATCGGTTGAGTAATTGACATGCTTATTGGTCGAACAGTCGACCAATAGTCGAAGATAGTCGAGCGATAGATCGACCAACCCAACAATCAACTACGAGTTGGACGCATAGGCGGTCGGGTTGAACATACTTTTCGAGCCAACTCGACAATATGGATCTGACAAGTCAACTCTAACAACTGATGGTTACATGTGGAAAAGATATTATCAATTCTGTGGAAGTTGGATAGATCTTAAGACTATTAATAATAGACCCCTTGAGTCATTATCATCAAGCTATTGAGTTGATATCATATGGAGATATCAAGATCCAATATGCACTGTGATTTTATGATCACAATGCGCCTTGCTTGAGTGTTGTAACAGTGTCTTTAGACACCACCTTTTGTCTTCAAATTTTTTTATTCCCTCTTCGATTATCTGTAGAATCATTTGTTTGTTTTGTTACAAGTTCCACCACTTTCCTAACAGATAACAAAGCAGAATATAGCAGAAAACACTCTACAAGCTCAGCCAGAGTAACGAAGTGGCAACAATTATTGCTAAAGAACTTTTCATCATAGAATAGGCATAAAAGAGGTGCCCCTCTAAACTCAAAGAACCATGCGTTTGTCACCCTTCTTAGAAAATGAAAATACCAAAACAAAAGTAAACCATAAATGCAGACATGAACATACATGCAATATGTTGAGTGGTAATTGGTGCATAGGTGAAAGGAGATACATAAGCATTCTCTACAATAACAGGAACCTGAACCACCTTGTTTGTTGACAACAAAACTAGTAAAAACTAGAGTATACCCATGCTTAAATAAAGATGGGGTTGCATAGAAGGGAGAAATAACAGTGCCACACGTCATGCTAAAGCACAATAGCCTATATGCAATGCATTCAGGATATTGAAGACGAGGTACAAACCAGACAAAAGGCAATGGTGATACAACAATATGATGAGCCCCAACATTCCTTGTTGAATAGAATATGCCACCATTTCCTGTTGATATTAATGATAGGTACAAAACTAGACGAAGCAACATTAACTTGACGTGATTGGTTAAGAAAGGAGGATAGGTGTGTCATATCCATGATATATTGATATTTATGCATTCTTGAAAACCGCAATCTTGATGAATTTCCCCTTTGACAAATCATTGTTTTTGCACTTGATTCATGCTCACATGTCCTACATCCACACTTCCACTGACTTTGAATAAGAAGTTTACATGTTTTCCCCAACATTTTTTACCTCTTTTCTTTTACCTATTAATAATTGATAACCAAGTTGTCAAAAGTTGATAATATGTAAAAGAGTTGATTTTCTTGTAGGACGCAACTTAAAATTAGCAACTCATTTTTCAATTCTTGTTTAAGGAGCAAGTCATTGCCCTTCTAACCTTCCTAAATACAATTGGCTATAATATATCTATTATTTTTTTGAAAATGCTTTCTTTAAACTCAAGAAAAGCATTGCATCTAGCCTTAAGACATCATGTGGCACAAGTGGCCCTTTTGTGTACGAGAAGTGGTCTTCGAAGGGTGAACCATTAATTCAAAAGCACTTTTGTTTGGCTAACCTATTGCGGGGTTTCTTTTCCAAGTTACCCAAAGTTTGCACCTGGTCCAATCATTTATTCATGCCTTCGGAGAATTGAATTTTGATGGGTGCCTTGACATGCCACCAACTTTACCATTAAACCCCCACTAACTATTAATTTTAATTTTCTTTTTTAATATTCTTGATAAGACTCTCGGCTCTCTCCTTTTTAACCTTAAAATATCGTCGACCCATTAGCTAGATCGGTTTTACTTTATAATATAACAAAAAGAAATTTGTTGAAATCGTATGGGTAAACAAGAAACGGCTTTCCAAAGATGGATTCATTCTCCCTAAACAGACAAAAACAAGAAGATCTTATAATTGCTTTCCATTAGCAACGTTGATTTTACTTTATAATGGAAAGAAAAAAAATTGTTGAAACCATATGGGTAACAAGAAACACCATTCCAAAAATGGATTCTCCCTAAATGGATTAAATGGATTATATGATTACTTTCCATTTATTTTTAACTTATGTTCAATGTGTATCAAAATTGTAACCTTTGTTATTCTCTAATTAATAACCTTTATTATTCCTCTATTGACATTAAAAATCGTTATTCTCTACGTAACTTCAGCTTTGCTTATTAATTTTATTGGAAAATGTGTTTCTTTTTCCGTGTATGTGGTATCATTTTCTTGTGATATCTTAATACAAAAGTTCTAATTCCAGTTTTAATGCTACTATTTTATATTACATAGTTTTGTCATGGAAGAAAAAATTGAGTGTTTTTAATTGATTTTATTGGAAATGCTTTGCACAGTTTTGTTACATTGTTCATTATACTAATTGTGTTTTAAGTTTAGTTTTGATAAAATCATTATTAGTATTGAATCACAAGAGTTTTCGTGAGAATCAAAATTCCAAAACTTTATTTGGATTTGTCCTCTTTAATCCATTTAGCCATGTAACATGAAGATTGATTTATTATCCAGTTTCCATTTCAATTAGAGATCAAGATTGTTGTATTTGTTTTTATGCCTAATAAAAGAGGATATGATAAATACATTTTTACCCTCCTAGCTCACAAACCCTGAGGATTTAGCCATAGGAGATTTTAATAATTAGTCGCAACAAGTAATTGCATGTAATGCAAAGCTAAAAATAAATCACCCCTTTGTTGATTTTCAAAAGAAACAGACAAAATTGACCATCAAAAGATTAAATCAATTATCATTCTAAGTCACCTGACACATGACACATAAATACGAGTGTCTGACATGTGACGTGGCAACCCTGGAAACAAGGCGTCGAGGACAAGTTTATATATATGTAAAAAAAAATTGAAAATTACACATACAAAAATAAAATATAGACATAAAAATTCATATTTTGTTAGAAATTCAAAGATTTACATGATACAAAACATGTAACATAATACATTGTAACATCAATTATGATCAAATGACAAACACTAAACACAAAATAAATTAGAACCATAAGTTGTAGCATTCTCAATCTCATTAAATCATCAAAATCAAAATGTATTACAATGTACATAGATATTAAGTCAGAGTTATTGATACTATAGGTGGGAATGCCAATGGAAATACAAAATAGCCATAGGGTAGATACTAGAAACGCAGATGGAAGAATCTCATAGCTCATGAGTCGTGATTGTTAGTAGTCCACCATATCATAATCATCAAGATCAACATCACTACGACTGCTCTCTCCTCCTCCTCTATATCGAATGCAATCTATGCATCTATTGATGTGGAGGATGACCCCTCAAGAGTATCACCATCATCAAAAGTGATTGGCTCTAACTTTGGTTCATTAAGATCTAAGTTGGCTAATGCCAACTCAACATTGTTGTCCAAACCCATGTCATCAGGAAACACATCCCACATCTTTCTCTTTCCCTTCAACCACTCTTCTATATTCTTGTAAATAAGACAGAGGTTGGTATGCACATACACACTAAGTCCCCTAATACGATGAAAAAAAGAAGAGTTCAACATAAGAGTTTATACGTGAGTGAAGGGTACATTTTTACTAGGGTCATGACAAAAGAGTTAAACAATCAATGCCACCAACATCGAGGTGCATAAAAGGCTTGGTGCTCTTGATTAAATGCTAGTGTCATACCCTCATACATGGTAGAATCCAGTGGAAACATTGCAATCCTACCAATCTTGAAATCATGAAAACCGTTATGTCTATTGAATTTTGAATGAGACTTTAAATTTTACTTTCTCCATATGAAGTCTAATGAGGTTGGAACTACTCTCAAACATCCTGAAATAATTAATGATAATGTTAAATGAAAATGAAAGATAAATGAGAATGTCATTTTTACTTTAAGAATTTAATATTACCATTAATTACTAGGGTGGGTGAAATGGAGGGGGTGGGGAACTCTTTGAATAGCTTTAGTAGAGAAAAATAACCCTCAAGTACAAACCAAAACACTTTACAGTTGCAACTTGCATGATACCCAGGTCATTTTTTGTGCATGACATGTGTCCTAAAATTAAGACACATGTCAGAGACGAACTTGGCACGTGTCATGTGCACAGGACACATGCCAAGTTTGTGTCCCAATTTCAGCACATGACACGTGCAAAGTTCGTATCCAACACGTGTCCTCAACGAATCGTGTTTGACATGTATGATACCGGACACGGGACCCGTGGGGGGTGTGTCAGGTGACTTAGTTAATGTTAGTATAATTAATAAAATCATAGCCTATTGTAAGTGCGGTTGTTATAACAACGTCACACGTAGAGATCACAAGTTAGTTTGGGAATATGTAAAGTCACAGGTTGGTTTGGCATTTTGTTTTATAGTATCTAAATTAAGCAGATGTTAATGTATAAAGTAGCTTATGATTTGATGAATAAAGTGTATTCTTCTGCTCAGTGCATAACTCTGTCATCATTTGGTATCAGAGCAAGAAGAATCCTAGTGCAAGCTTCAAGCAACACATTCATTTTGTCCTTGTGAAGAAGAGATGTTGTTTAGATCTCTGATTTGTTGCTTTGCGACTTTAGATCTCTGCATACATTCACTATGGCTGCAAGTGCTCCAAAGTTGTTTTTGTCTGACTCACTACTTCTTCGCGACGACAATCACTCAACCTGGAAAACCAACGTAAAAACACATCTTGATTTTGAAGATGTATTAGGAGTTGTGGATGGCACAATTACTAGGCATGCAACTGATGTTGATCAACAGTCAAAAATTTACAAAGCTAATAAGAAATCTATGTTGATTATAATGTTTGGGGTGTTGGATGAGGTTGAACCTCATATTCGTGACGCAACCACCACCAAAGACGCATGGGACAAACTCAAAGTTGTTTATGAGGCAAATAATCAAAATCAAATTCTACATCTGCAAAGTCAATTACATTCTCTAAAGCTAAAGACCAGTGAGAAGATTGAAACCTTTCTCCAACGGGTTGTTGAACTACAAGCCTCGCTACAAGACTAGGCGAAATAGTGGAGGATACTTCCTTAGTGCCTATTGTTCTACGAGCACTTCCATCGAGTTATCGTATTTTTGTGACAATGCTAAATTTTACCAAATAAAAGCCGATTTTTGAGGAGTTGGTCAACATGTTGCAGCAAGAAGAATCTATACATGGCGAAGATGAAACAAAAGAATATCATGCATTAGCAATTCATCAGAAAGGAAAGAAGTAAATGAGGACCTCTTATAATCCTTCTACACATGAAACACAACAAAAACAATAGAAAATATACCTTATCTGAGGGAAAACAGGTCATGATCTCAAGGATTGTTGGTATAATGTTTTCACCAATAACTCATCCAACAATAAGAAGTCTACTTTAAGTTGGATGAAAACGTCTTCTAAACGGCCGCAACAAGGTAATATTGCTGAAGAAAGCAATCCACATGACAAAGAGTATGCTTATGTTGCCCAGACTAGTGAGAACATTCCTCCTCTGAATATTGTTTGGTACATGGACTTTGGAGCAACTCGGCATATGACAGGTAGACAAGAATGCTTCACTACTCTGGATCATACAACACATCACGACCAAGTATCTTTGGGTGATGATTTCTCCTACAGTATCCAAGGTATGTGCAATATTTCCTTACCATTTGATAAATATGCATGTAAAATCACAGAATTTCTTTATGTTCCATGGTGAACAAAGAATCTGTTTTTTGTAAGTCAATTGCTTGATCACAATATTAAGGTTGAATTTGATCAACAAAATGATAAGAAAACATGTTTCATTCTAGAAAAATATAGAAGCTCAAAAATTGTTGCGAGAGCCTCAGGGGTAGGAAAAATGTTTTAGCTTGATGTTGTTCACAACAAAAATCAAGCTCTGGCTATTCACGTTACAAAATTTGCAAATCTCTGGCATCAACGGTATGGACATCTCAACATTGGGTACTTGCTTGCACTCAACATGCATAATATGATACGCGACCTTCCCTCCTTAAAGCAGAAAATTGATCTATGCTCTCATTGTTTTACTGGAAACCAGCATCGAGCTCCATTCAGTGCAAGTACATATCGGGAAATGCTCCAGTAGATCTCGTGCACACCGATCTGTGCGGACCCATGCGACCTAGTGTTAGTGGCTTCCAATATTTTCAGCTTTTTGTTGATGATTACTCATGACAAATGTGGGTGTACTGCTTGAAGACAAAGGATCAAGATTTTTCAATCTTCAAAGAATTTAAAGCACATGTGGAGCGCCAATCTGGTCGTCATATTCATTTACTCTGCTCAGATTGAGGGGGAACACACCGGTTACGAGTTCTCTGATTTTTTGAAAATGCATGGCATTCGTCGATAGTTGACTACTCCATATACAATGCAACAAAATAGTGTTGTTGAGAGGAAGAATCGTATCATTATGGAAACGATACGCTGCATGATTGCAGTACTCCCACTTGGACCAGACATATTGGGTAGAAGCAGTTTGTACAACGGTATATTTGTTGAACCATGCACCCACCAAAGCACTCAATGGGATCGCACCACATGAAGCATGGACAAGGTATAAGCCTTCTATCTCTCATCTTCATGTCTTTGGTTGTAAAGATCATATGAATGTGCCTAAGAGAAAGAGAGAAAAACTAGACAATAAGTCCACACAATGCATATTTCTAGGATACAATGAAGAGTCGAAAGCCTATCGACTCATGGACTATACAACGAAGAAAATATGCATTGTTGTATTTGATGAGAAGGTTGATTCCAATTCACCATGCACTCAATCCCCCACTGAAGGTATTGATTATGTGCATATTTTTTATAATGATGAAGGAATTACTAATGGTTGTAATGTTACGGAAAGTGATGATGATGTTGTAGACAGTGATGCTGGGGTTGTTGGTAATGATCAACGAGTTTTTCCAACTCCACCATCTACAAGAGTTGTTCGACGTATGCCTAAATGGTATATCGGTACTATTCAAGATGCAAAATTGGATGGAGTCTCAGACACTTCGACTACGGGACCACGAACTCATAGCATGGCTCATGAAGAGACAAACTTGGCTCTTATGAGCACAATTGCAGAATGTTTTGAGCCTTCAACAGATTGTGAAGCTCAAGAGTCAAAGCCTTGGAAATATGTCATGGATGCATAATGTCAATCATTGATGAAGAACAATATATGACAACTTGTTGATCTTCCAACAAGGAAGAATCCTATTGGGTGCATGGGTGCAAGTGGGTCTTTAAGACTAAGTACAAATCAAATGGCAGTATTGCCAAATA
>JASDQU010711118.1:14795-26548 GCA_032191745.1 Picea mariana
GACAAGTGGGCCAAAGTAGCTCCCAACATGACAAGTGTCAAGTTGGGGACATGCATACATATTCTTTGGACTTAGTTCATTTTCCATCATTCCTTCCATCACTATGCCCATCATTCAGTCATCTAGTGAATCATCCATGGCCATTCAAACACTCATTGAGATATCTTTTGTACCTTCATGTCACCGTACTTGAACCTGTATCCATAGCCATACTTGTTTGTGTAGCTGGTTAGCTTGGGAAATGAACTGAAGAGGTGAGTTGTCAGGCCCATGGGATATTGAAGATGCGGGTTGTCAGGCCCATGAGCAATTCCTCTCTAGGTGAGAGATTTGTTGAGAATTGATTTCCTGAAGGTGCTAAACTTCAGCTATAGGGATCTAAGACTTCTTGTCTGGCTTGTTGCTGAAGCCCGGAAAGGAAGTGGGGAAGCTAAAGGATTGCTGAGTAGAGAAGGGGCACACTTCCTGGGGTGGAACAAGCATGTTGGGAATGAGGGATTGTAGGTTGTTAGTTTGAGTTGGCACCTATGACAAATTCTTTCCCATTGTCTATGAACCATTATCCTAGTTAGGAATCTCTTTACTCGGGTGGAGTTTATTCCCAGCTCGGGGGTGACCCACTGCTGAGAGTGATGAGAAATGTGATCTATGGCTGGGAGGTTCGTGGAAGGTCTGCATGCAGTTGGTGATATTCTTACCAAGATAATTGCCAATTGTGTGATAAATTTACATGTTGCATTATTATTTATGTGCTCAGTTTTATGGGTTTATCATATGCATGGTTATAGCTATATGTATATTTATGGGTATTTCATGTATATGTTTATTGTTATTTCAGTATGAATCCATATATTTACATATGTATTTATCTGTTTACATTATATATATATATATATATATATATATATATATATATATATCCGCAAGAGTTCTGTGTGTATATATTTTAATTGCATGTAGTTTGAAAATTGTGTGTGGCATAACTCAGTTGGATATTGGGTGTTAGCACTCTGTAAATTTTGTCAGGTTGATCGACAAATGAAAGAGGTAATTGTTTCAACCTAATTTAGAGCTGGGCACTGGCCTACTCAACTCATAGGGGATCTCTTGTGTCACTTGATCTATCTTTGTCAATCAATGTCTAGGTTAAGATTGTTTAGGGTTTTTTTTATAAAATGTTGGCAAAGAAGGGGAGGAACACTCAGGGCTATGGAGTCAAAATTCTAAAATTGAATGAAAATAATGACTGGCCAGTAGAACTCTCCAGAGGATGAAGGCTAAATGAGGCAATGAATCTGATTTGTTAATTGAGTTTAAGCAGGGTGTGAGAAGAAAGAGAAAAAAAATAACTGCATCAGAGCATTACTTAAATGAATTCTAAATTAGTTACACAATTTAAATTGCTTAAGCCGAGAGCATCACAAGATGAATTCAAAGATTTTAACTATCCAATTTAAACAAAAGACAGTGCAAATGGAAATAAAGAATAACAGGAAATACATACGATGAGAGAAGAAAAAACTCATATCACCACCATTATAATCTTTTCATAAAGACTTCAAAAGATTCTACATATGTATTCAATTCAGCTCCAGAAAATTACAATAGAGTTTAGAAGCAACAAAAAGGTGCTCTTGCACTTCTTCCAACATTGATTCATTCAGAATTTCTAGTACTTATAAAATTTGATTAAAATGGATGAGACCGAAACGTTTCAACTTCTAAACTGAGTATAATAATTTGAACTGACAGTCTCGGCATATGAACTGATTTACAATGATTAAACAAAAAATGTTTCATAGACTAGGGACAGATCTCTCTGACTGTTCGGATTCCTTTGTGCCATTTGTCTTATTGTGATTACATGTCGAACTTGCCAGTTTGGTGACACCTAGAGGTTACTTACTGATCACTAGAAAACTGCATTTCGTTTTGCCTAACTGTACGATCTCCTTCCACTGTGAATCAGAAGGAATCTCGAAAATCCATCATCTCCTGTATCATAATCTTCAGGTCAATGCAGGTAGCATAAAACATAGTCGGCAACCCGGTATTCACTCTCTTGAATTGATTCAAAATCTCAAAGTCTGCCACCAAATATTCCACCAAACTGGGCCCCTTCAGGTTCTCTTCCAGGCCTTCAAATTTTGAATGATCCATTCTGCACTCAGTAAGGAGAGAATTGTATTCCTCTTGATTGTATAATTTCCCTTTACCATCCCAAAATGGTGGGAAGCCCTTGATAAACAATTGTTCAAAAGTATCTCTAAACTCTTGTATGCTCTGTTCTATTTGCATAGCTTTGGTTTGAACCGATTTGAGCAAATTTTGTTTAGTGATGATCCTCCTAACCCAAATGATCAGCGCAGTTCTATCCTTTACCCCAATGGTTTGAAGATCGGAACTGGGCACAGAATTCAACAAATCAATAGTGTTATGGGCCCATTCCGAGGGTTTTTTCGCTAGTGTTTCATTAATAACAGTACATCTGTTTCAGGCAGTGATAGCCATGTTATCTTTGTCATTTATAAAATTCAGGTAAAATCTGAATTTAACAGCTTCAGTAGTAATAGCATCCCAGATTACATGTTTATCTCCTTGCAATAGTATTTTTCCCTTCAACCTTGTCTTCAGCTTGTTCACCCTCTCTTGCAAATCTTGATTATCCTTTTGAAATTGGGCTATCTTTTCTTCCTTCATTTTCATCTCTTGTTGCAGCGTTTCTATGACCTCCTTAAGGTTCTTGATCTCCCATGTCGTTAAGATTACTGTGGACATGGCCCAAACCAATCCATCAATGCTTGATCTAGCTTATTTATTAGAAGGTACAATGACATCCATATCTGATGTTGCTACCTATCCTTGTGACCAATTCTCTTTCTCCTTTTCCAGCTTGTTGGCATGAGTTTGATCAGACCAGGGTCCTTCTAAGGTTACCAACAAAAGGCACCTTGTAGTCTAGAGCACTGGCATTTTATCTCCTTTGAAGAGAAGAAGTCTCACCCGAAGTGCTGCTAAGACAGATAGATAGGGAAGGGTAGGGAAAAGACTTAAGAGGATCCATAGAGCCTTCAAGACTCATTCATGATCTTGTGCAAGAGACATGAACAGATATGAAACCTACATGTGCAAGAATCGAACCTACTTACGTTGCAAGAAAGAATTTAAATGTAGAACCATCAAATAGAACTCATAAGCCATAAGGAAATACTATAATGCATAAGTAAACACAAAGAGACCCATCATATTTGAAAATTTAGTTCCTTCTTCATATTATCTTCGTAATCTTTCTTTGATTACAGACTCAGAATTACACAGTAGTGCATTGTACAGACTCTTGGCTCCAGACTCATGTCACAGAGCTCCAATTCTCACACTGATAGATCCAATTCATTACAGACTCAACACTTGACTTCACTCAATTTACAACACTCAACTCAGGACCAACTCATGATCCACTGGGTAACAACAAATTAATTTATAAATCAACCAATCCACCAACCAACAACCCGACCAACCCTTTTACAATTATGTTCATTCCTATATATAAGCTGGGTTGTGTCTTCCTTCTCGTCTTGCACGCTTTCTTGTTCTATTGCAACCGTTTGTTTCTTAGTTGGCGTTGCACTTACTTTCGAAACTAATTTATGTCGCACTTTCTCCAGAAATCTAATGAATCTTGTGAAACTCGTTCTTAGTCAAAACTTGCATGATTCCTTATCCCAAAAACGAAGGGCCCAATAGGCTCTAACTACAATCCTTGACTCGTCCTCGAGTGAAGTGCTTGGTTCTTTCACATTTTCTAGGAGCATTTGTTGTGTTCCCTTTTCCTTCTTTTCTTCTTCCTTGGGTTCTTTTGTTTGTGCTTATTCTTCTTTTACCTTTTCAAATGAAGGGCCCAACTCTGGTACAAAATCTAAGGCTCATTCTTTCACTCCTTGAAAGGTTCCAAATTTGGCCTGCCACTTCCTAGTGAAGAGTGATGCCTCAGCAACAAACTGTTGGGTTGTTTCCTTGCTATCCGCCTTTGACTGGGACATGACCAACCAGTTCCACTCGAAATATGTTATTGCATCAACTTGATGCATTTGCATGTATATTGCCTGAATAACAGGTCAGAAGTCACGCAGCTCTTTCTTTGCTACAGACTGTGTCTCAAAGAGGGCGTTCAGCTCATTGTCCACCTGTTGAATTTGGTCAAACTTTTGTTGTTGCTCCATAGGGTCCATTATGGCCGCAACTTATTCATTCAGCACCTAGATATTTGTGTGCACATCCTCCAAGACTTGGTTTCGTCGAGCAATGATTCCCATCCAGTCGCTGACTTCCATGAAGATTTTTGTGCATTCTGTTGTGTGCTTGTGAAATGTTGCTTGGGCATTGTTACCTTGCAATACTATCTTATGCATCTTCTCCTGCAACTTCCAGGGCTACTTCTCTGCCTCTTACTTGGCCTATTGTAACTGTGATTTTAGCTTCTCAGCTTGAGTCACGAGTTGTGTCCATGCTCCTTGTAGAAAATCAATTTAGTGTTCTGGTTCATCTGCATCATTGATCTCAGGTAATTCGGGCACAACCTTATGAATCTCTGGTTAGGCTTTGGTAAGTCTTTCCTGCACTTTTTCCAGTTTGTGCTGAACTTGGAGTTTGTCATGCGCTTCTTGCCTCCTGCATGATTGCGCAACAACCTCTTCCTTCCTTGCAACCTCGAAGGATCTCTCGGCCTCCTGGAGCCTTTTCTCTAATTGATTAATTGATGCTCTGATCAGTCGAAATAAGTGTGTCGCTGGCCACTGTACGAGGTCAGCAGATGAAGGAGTTGTGTCTTTGGGTGCTCGCGCCTACAATGGAAGCCCCATGGTCATTGAATGCTCCAAGTGGGTATCTACCTCTTCCTCTGTTGGTGGCCCTGGTGTGATCTTCAACCGTAGCTCTGAGGGAACAATTCATCTCATTGTCCGCACAACCTCACCAATGGTACCGAAGACTGGCAGGTCTCTCAGGTTCATGATGGTTGAATTGAATAAATTGATGAAGTCTTATTTTGACACAAATTGCATATCTTTGGTTTCATCTGGAGCCATATCCCAAAAGACATATGTGTGCATCTAAGGGAACAAGAATGAATCCATGAGGTCAAGGTTGAGGAGCTTAACATGCTCCACTTTCCCTTTTAGATCGCCCACGACCTCGACCCGGGGGTCACAGGGCTCATCTGGTACCGCTTCTTTAGACATGGCACTTCGGCTTACTGGGGATCTCGGCATTCAGACTTCTGTGGCAAGCTAAGGACTGCAGATTTCACAATTCTAAAGGTTGGTTCGCTCTACTGAATTCAGAAATGGCTATGCTTCTTTTCAAAACGATGCATTCTCAGGTAAGTTCCCAGGGCCTTATACTTGGTTTAACAGGAAATTTTAGCAGTAACTGTTGCTCATCATGACTGTATGGACGCAATGGGATCTGAGTTGTCCGATGGGATAGTTTAACAGGGTAAATCCTATTGGGTGATTCTAGCATTTACTTATTTTTGTGAGTGGAATAGGGATGTGGTCGATTTCAGACCTTTCTGTTTGACGGGTGGGTATCTCGGCGCGAACTTCAATGGAATATTTTCATAACGACAATTTATGGCTTAATGGACTTCAGACGTGGTACTGAAATGACAATAAAGGTTGTGACTAGAATAGGTTAGTGTGGCATATGGAGTCAGATCATATTCAGATTCATCCTTTCTCCGACCACAAAGGTTGTACCCATCATATTGAGGAATTTCATTAATGGATTCTCTTAAGATTTGGATCCTGCACTGCTAAGTCATTAGTTCTGTAGCAAACAACACTTAAACAAAAAATGAACTATGTGTCATGGTGCAACACTCTGCAAATTGACTTTATTACTGAATTTACAAAAATTTCAGAAAACTCAAATCTAACTATTGTACAAGCTCTTTCAGACTAGAGCGACAGTCCCTCTTTATTAGTTGTGGGACAGGTAGGGCTTCAAGCGAGCACCATTCACCCATCTTGGTCGCAGCACACCATCCAATTGCACGAGTCTGACTACTCCTGAGGGTTGGATCTTCGCAATCATGAATGGTCCCAACCAGTGCATACGCAACTTTCTAGGATGATTCTAGTATCGGCTATCGTAGAGTAGAACCTTGTCTCCTTGTGTGAATACCTTGGTCTTAATGTGCCTGTCATTCCAAGCTTTTAGTCTTGATTTTTCAACCGACTGATGAAAGTCTGCTAGAAATCTGGTCTCTTCGAGTTCTTGTAGTTTCGTAAGTCTCTGCACAATGGATTCCTCTTCTATCATGCGTGTGACTTGTGCAATATACAAAATTGGAGTGATGAACTTTGCAGGTACCACTGCCTCTCTCCCATAAACCAATTGGAACGGTGTGTACCTGTGGATTTTCTTTGTGGTTGTCTTGTAAGACAATAGTACAGCTGGAACTTGGTCATCCCAGTCCTTCCGGTTTGTGCAACAGACCTTTGTTAGTCCGCTTTCCAAGATCTTGTTGAAGGCTTCAACTGTTCCCTTGGCTTGTGGGTGGTATGGACTGCTCTTGTGATGTTGAATCAGAAATTTTGTTGTAAGGGTTTCTATAGTGTTTCTAATGAAATGAGCTCCTTGATTGCTGGTTAGGATCCTGGGACATCCGAACCGAGTAATGATATTCTCAAAAATGAACCTAGCGGCAGTATCTGTCGAACAGTCTTGTACATCTGCTGCTTCTTCCCAACGGGTAAGTTATTCAGTCGTGGTAATGATGTACCTAGCCTTTGAATGTTTGGTTGTGGGGTTGATTGGTCCAATGAAGTCAACTGCCCATTTCTCAAATGCTTGTAGAGCTCTAACTATTTGTAGTGGTATTTTGTCTCAGCATGACGAATTTCCCACGCGTTGACAAACATTACATGATCTAGCATATAATTTGCATCCTTGAAGAGTGTTTCCCATCAAAGTCCCGCCTATAGAACTTTCTGTGTCGTGGCCTTTCCTCCTACGTGGCCTCCTGCAACTCCACTATGGAATTCCCAAAGTATATCCTTCCTTTCATGATCCAAGACACACCATATAAGGATTTTGTCTAGTCCTAGTTTATACAACTATCTGGAAATTAGCTGGTAATCTATTTCTCTAGAAACCATATGGAGTTTCTGGGTTGCGGAATATGTTTCAGGATAGGCCCATGTACTGAGAAATACTGCTATGTCCTCTAGGTATTCTGGTATGGCCTCAATCCTAAAAAAATCTGCATCTGGGTGTTGATCATCTATCGCTCCGCCACTTTCCCCTAACTCTAACCTGGATAGGTGATCGGGTTCTACGTTGCATCTTCCCATCTTGATGATAACTTCAAAGGAAAATTTCTGAAATAACATCAACCATATATAAATTCTCCCTTCCAACACAGGTCTGTTAACTAGATATTTCAATGCAGAATGATCAATAAAGATTTTGAAATGAGACCCTAACAAATAATGTCTAAATTTTTGCAAAGAATAAATCATGGCCAAACCCTCCCTTTTCATTGTTTTGTATTTATGTTCTTCTGGTGAAAAATTCTGACTCACAAAATAGATAGGGTGATCCATAACTCCATCTCCAGGTTGCGTTAAGATGGCTCCTAAGGAAATTCCTAAAGCATCTACATGGACGTGAAATTCATTCTCCCATTTTGGGAATATCATGATCGATGTTGTGATGAGTTTCTCCTTAAGTGTCTCAAATGATTTATCACATTCTGGAGTCCATTGGAACGTTTTAGCCTTTTTTATTAGGTTTTCCAGAGGTGCAGTAATGTTTGCATATCTTCGGATGAACATGTGATAGTAACTTGTGTGTCCCAGTGTGGAACACAATTGCTTAGAACTCATAGGTGGTGTCACATTCACAATGACCGCAACTTTGGCTGGATCTACCAATACTCCTTCTCGACAGACTATATGGCCAAAAAAATCCCCATGTGGTACACAAAAGATACACTTTCTGAGATTCAATGAGATCTGCAACTCTTTTCATCTCTCAAACATTAGCCTTAGCAGTGCTACATGTTCTTTGACCAAGCTATATATTGTCCAATCATCCATATAGACTTCTATAAAGTTGTGAATGAACTCTCTAAAAGCTACTATCACAATCCTAGAGAAAACTGCACGGGTGTTCTTTAATCCAAATGGCATCACGTTGTATGCAAAAGATCCCTATTTTTTTATGAAAGTGGTCTTTCTTTTGTCCTCTTAAGCGATCCTGACTTGATGGTATCCTAAAAATTCGTTTGTGAATGAGTATGCTTCCTTTCCTGCAACTTGTTCTACCACCTCATCTGTAAAGGGTGTTGGGAAAGGTTCATGTACACAGGCAGAGCTGAGACTTCTGTAGTCTACACAGACTCTAATATCCTTTGTGCATGTATTGCTTTGAATAACTATCGGGTTAACCCACTCTGCTTCTTCTACTGCAAAAATGAGACCTGCTTCCAACATCTTATCTATCTCCTTCTTAACCTTCTCTTTTACTCTTGGGTTAAGATGGTGTGGTCTATGTCTGGCAGGCTTGGATCCTAGTTTTAACTCAATATTCATTTCTCCCATGACTCCTTTGATTCCCTTTAACTCAGAAAAATTATTTGGGAACAAATCCTCATATTCCCGCAGTAAACTCTGTATTTCCTGACTAGTTTTCTCATCCCAGTAGTCTCCCACCATGGCTATCTTGGGTTTATCTTCGGTCCCTATGTTGATTTTGCGCAATTTTAATGGGTTATTGTAGGAACTATCAGTCTTTCTAGGTATGGTGTTTTGAATTTCTTTGCTCCCCTCTATCTCTTTGATGGCTAGGTTTCTCAGTTCTTCTAAGTCATCTAGTCTTTCTGTATCTTTTCTAATTTGATAGCATTCTATAGGCTTCTCAGTTGAGGGAAAGTGGAGATTTTTTTGAAGTTCTTGGCTATGTTTGGCACATACCACTAAGTTTGATTTCTGATTATCATTATCTATAAACATAAATTATTTAATCTTTTGCAGAGCTACTTCAATCTCAGGGTACTTACTTGTGAATGAGAAGTCCTTGCAAAAATGAGTTGCTAGTGTTTTCTAGTCACTGGTTTGTCTTATGGTTTCCTCATGTATAAACCAATATTTTGGGATTGGACCTAGAGAGTGGGGAAATACCTGAACCCAGAAGTGAGAGGGTATCCCTGTATCCTGCCACTATGTCGCACACTGTTTAATGTGTATTCTAGGATCTGATTCTCTGTTGAACAGTTGCACAACTTGGAGATCTGTTTGCATCTATGATTCCAGCTACTCCTTATTCTTGAACCTATACTTGATAGTTTGCTTCACCTTGTCCCAAGTTCTAAGTACGACTTTATGATTAGCCCACCATTTGGCGGGGTTATTCCAAAAGGATACATCTAGTACCGAGATTCTTTGAAATTCACTTACATTTTCCTCCATCTTGTGCAAAAAAATGTCAAGATATGAGGTGCCATCGTATACTGGTTGTTCTCTAACTTCGGTCCCAACCCATCTGGTCGCTCTGACGGTTGTGCATATTCTTGAGAATCTTTCATGTGACCCTTGGTGCCAACTGTCGAAATCAAATTTTGAATCTTCATCTGTTGATTGTATACTTGTCCAACTTACTAACCCATCGATGGTGGGGTTTATATAATCATTTCTTGTCCCAGCTGTTACAGTGTACAACTAGTCCAAGTCTTCTCCCTCCATATTATTGTCTGTTGGTTCTGTATACCTGGGTCCTACATATGGATCCAAAGGTTGAACTACCTTGATTCCCTCAGCCTCAAAGTTCATGGTGTCTTTATTTAATTCAATTACTACATAATTATCATAGGCCCAATCAATGCCAAGTAGTGCAAGGTAGGGGTTCTTATCTCCCATGATCTCAATGACTTCAAAGTCAGCCACTATTTTTACTCCTACATCTATTTCCACGTTCTCCAGTCTTCCTATGGGGAAGATACAATATTGGTTTTCCATTCTTAACTGAATTGGGGAATATGTCAGCCTAGGTTTTCCTAAGGCTTCCCAGGTATTCTTAGGCAGAATGTTCACGTTGGATCCCAAATCCAACATGAAGTCCTCAATCTCAAATTCATCTAACTGGACTATTAATCTGAAATCCTTGTTGGTTCATACTTTTCTTCATTGCACTCTCTGAGTACTTTTATCAGGAATATTGGCCCTTATCCTTGCTTCTATGGGTTCTTCGTTCCCTAAAACTAGGTATAGTGCATTGCACAACTTTTTTGTTATTTGATCATTCCCCAAAATGTTAGAGAATAATTGAAACCAAAGGTCAACTACATTTTGAGGTTGCTGAGGTTGTCTTGGTATGACTACATGGTTTCTGAGTTCAGGGGGTGAACCAAGGACTTGTGCCATCTTAGGGTAAACAGTCGGTTGGGGGGTATTCTCTCACATTTTAGGACTAGGAATATTCTGAAATACTTAAATGGCGTCTTTAAAGAACAAATTTTGTTTTAGAGGGTCATATACCTTTCTTCCTTAGGTGTTGCTTTCTAGATTTGAGGTAGAGTATCAGCATCAGCTCATGTCTTCTCTCCTCCTCGAGTAACGATATTAAGGTTAGGAAATTGTCCCTTACTAACCCTCTTGATTTCTGAACTGATGAGGTTAGTTCCTCATTGTCATGCTCTATATTCCCACTTTGCAATTAATTATGGGCAGTCTCCAGTTGTGTGCCCATTGGTTCTACAATGAGAACACCATGGCCGCCTTGGATGAGGACAATATCTAGCCAAGTGACCTTTCTCATCACAGTTATAACATCTGCTTGGTCCTCTTCCCCCAGTTCTTCCTCCTTTGAAGTCTCCTCTGGCTCCACCTCCTCGACCTCTTCCTGGTCCCTGAGGGTTTTCATTCACCCTGAATGTTGTTCGGTCTAACCTATCTTCAAGTGCATCCAACGCTCTACTTGACCAACTTATTTGCATCCAAAATCCCTCTAGATCTCTAGATTGCTTCGCACAAGAACTATTGTTGCTCAACGTCTTCATCTACCTTACCCTAAAATTCTGGGTATCAGGCAATCGAACCTCCCGCATGGCCATCCATTGTTGATCTTGTTGTTCCTATCAATATGAACCCTAACGGTCCTTCTTGTGATCTACCAGAGGATCCCAATATCCTCCTTGTGCTTGCACTTCCTGGTTGTGACTGACTAATTAATTGTGATGGAACAAAAATAGCATGAGAAGGTAGTATTGAACTTACTGCTTGTATAGAAGACACTTGGGGTATGGGTTATTCGGGGCTGGTGCCACTGGCTTCAGGGCAGTTTTCTTTGATCTGGGGGGTCTCATTTGCTTCCATTGGGATGATCTCTTTGGCTGGATTCCCGATCTCTCCTGATATCAAGGATAAATATTCTCTTTCTTCTCCAAGATTCATGCCGTCTTCTTCCTCTCTTACGTCTGCACCTTCTCCTTCTTGTCCCACCTCCTGGGACTTATTTCTCTCTGCGCTTCTCTCTTGTTCAATATTTGACTGGCCAGTCCATCCTGTCTTCTCATCTTCTATGTTAAGAACCAAACATCAATATAGCATATAAAAACCTCAGAAAAAGTACTCAACGCCTTGAAAAAGAGATAATTTCAGATAATAAGCCTCTTCGAGGGGGCAACCTCCTTTTACCCCACTTAAATGTTCAAGTACAAGATGATTCAAAATGAAAATGTCTCCTTTTTATAT
>JASDQU010711120.1:16643-27532 GCA_032191745.1 Picea mariana
GCATAAGAATGTGCTTAAGATTCCTTATTATTATATAAAAGCATTTTGTCATTCAAGTATATGTGGATATATAGGGGAAAGAAACAAATTATGGTGGTTGATGAATTGTGAACAATTTTAAAGATGATTCAGAGAAATTAATCCAAAAATAGTTCGCTAAAGTATGTTAAATGATTCACACAAAATGACAAATCATAACTAGTGTTGATGAAAATGAATTGGTGAAGGTCATACCCAGAGGGGTGACTGGCATAATAATGGTATGCATTGTTCACAAAGAATTGTGACTTTTGAGAAAAAGGAGCAGCAATAAAAACATAGAAGGAACAACAACTGTTCCTTTTGAATGAATAGCGATGTCCGAAAAAGGAACAACAAGAATTTATAAAGGGAGAAATAGCGTAATCGAAGGAATGACAATCGTTACTTTCAAATGAACGACAATTGTATGCAAAGGGAATGACAGTTGTTCCGTTCAAATGAATGACAACTTCGTGTAAAGGGAACAACAATCGCATGAAGGGAACGAAAGTTTCTCTGTTCAAATGGATGGCAACAGAAAATTTTGACCTTTTAAGTGATTGTAAACCTCCCACAGACATTTCTGTTTTAGTGAATCTAGGATTGATTAGTCATCCACTAAATTCATTCAATATTTATGGGTAGGTTTATTCGATAATAAAAGTACTGGATGGTTTGTTAGCTTTAGTCTTTTATTATAGTTGCATCATTTTTGTTGCAGAACATGGCATATTCATATTTTGTGAAAACATGGTTTATATTCGATGATTTTTATGAAGTGAGGTGGGAGCAAGGAACATAAAAGAGTGCTAATTATATTTATTATAATTATCTTTTCTAGTTCTTATTCTTTCAAGTGACTTCCCTAAAAAAAACTAAAAACTCAATGAAATGTTGTAAAGAAAGCTATATACAATATGTACAGTGCTGATAAAAATCATCATTTATGAAGTTGAAGCTACTAGGTTACCTTCCAGCTAGCTAGAATCTGAATAGTAGGGTCCTTACTTACTTCTTGGCAGAAGAATTCTTTTGAAGGTGGTTGATGGTAGAGTTGTAGTCGATGTCCATTTACCAAAAATGGGGAACTAGACCCATCGATGGTAATTAAAGTGATAGTGCCATTATTTTGAACTTCATTGATTTCATATGGTCCCAACCACCTTGTCTGTAATTTTCCAAGAAAATCCTAAAATTTGGAATCATAGAGAAGTGCCCAATAACATTTTTGGAATTATTTCTTCTTGATATGTTTATCATGCCAGTTAGCTCTCTATTGCTGAATAACAGTTGTGCGCTCCAGGGTGGACAAGCGTGCTTTGTCCAACTCATTGAGCTATTGTAGGTGTTGTTTATNAAAAGAGTGCTAATTATATTTATTATAATCATCTTTTCTAGTTCTTATTCTTTCAAGTGACTTCCCTAAAAAAAACTAAAAACTCAATGAAATGTTGTAAAGAAAGTTATATACAATATGTACAGTGCTGATAAAAATCATCATTTATGAAGTTGAAGCTACTAGGTTACCTTCCAGCTAGCTAGAATCTGAATAGTAGGGTCCTTACTTACTTCTTGGCATAAGAATTCTTTTGAAGGTGGTTGATGGTAGAGTCGTAGTCGATGTCCATTTACCAGAAAAAGGGAACTAGACCAATCGATGGTAATTAAAGTGATAGTGCCATTATTTTGAACTTCATTGATTTCATATGGTCCCAACCACCTTGTCTGTAATTTTCCAAGAAAATCCTGAAATTTGGAATCATAGAGAAATGCCCAATAACATTTTTGGAATGATTTCTTCTTGATATGTTTATCATGCCAGTTAGCTCTTTGTTGTTGAATAACAGTTGTGCACTCCAGGGTGGACAGGCGTGCTTTGTCCAACTCATTGAGCTATTGTAGGTGTTGTTTATGTGCCTCTATAAGATCCAGTCCAATCTCTTGGGCCATCCTTAAAGTTTTGATCTCAAAATCAATTGGAAATATAGGTTCTTTACCATAGACTAGATGATAAGGAGAGTATCCAGTGGTGTTATGCCACGTTGTACGATAATACCATAAGGAATTTGGAAGCTTNAATTATGACGGTTTGTTGAGACTGTTTTTGTCAAAATTGCCTCCAAGACTTTATTGGTTCTTTCTACTTGCCCGTTTGCATGTGAGTGGTATGGAGAAGTAACTTTGTGTGTAATATGATAATTGTTCAAGGTAGTCATGATTCTATGAGATGTAAATTGCAACCCTCCATCAATGATTACCTCTCTGGGTAATCCATAGTGTACAAACAATTTGAAAAGAAATTTAATGACTACTTCCTTTGTTGTGTTTGACAAGGCCTTTGCCTCTACCCATTTGGTCATGTAGTCTGTTGCCAATAATATATAGGCTTTATGATTTGACTTCAGGTTGAAGGGGCCAATGAAGTCTAGTTGCCATCTCTCGAAAGGTTCTGCGACTACTTGTGCTTGCAGGGGAATTTCATCAGCTTGGCCTGGTCGACCCATCCTTTGGTAGTTGTCGCAGGCGTGGACATATTTATTTGAGTCTTTAAATATTGAGGGCCAATAATAACCTATTTGTAAGATCTTATGCCCAGTCCTACAGTCTGCAAAATGTCCACCAAAGGGCTCATCATTACCTACCTTCAGTATCTCGTATATTTCGTCATCTCTCACACATATTCAGATCCAGAGATCATCCCTTGTGTGGAAAATATATCCACCAATCTAGGTGAATCGTGCACTACGTTGGATGATCAGTTTTCTTTCCCTTGATGATAGGTGTGCTGGTAGTTTCCTAGCTGCCAGATAATTTTCCACATCAGCAAACCAAGGTGGCTTAGTAGCGACAACAAATAGATGTTTGTCTAGAAATTGTTCTTCGACTATCAAAGAATCATTTGTTTTGGGTACACGAGACATGAAGTTTTCAACAAGATTCTCTCTTATGGGTCGATCCTTGATGGTGATGTCGAATTACTGCAATAGTAATAACCACCGAGTAACCCGTCCATTAGTAATATGTTTATTATCTAAATATCTAATAACAGAATGATCAATATACAAAATAACCAGATAGCCTGTTATATAGTGATGAAATTTATTAATAGCATGTATAACGACTAAAAAATATTTTTTTGATACTGTATAATTTAATTCAGCAGGAGTAAAATTTTTGATAATAAAATAGATAGCATAAGGTTTCTTGTCTTCTTCCTGTCCAAGGACAACGCCTATGGTGATATCTGATGCATCAATCAAGATGTGGAATGGTATTTTCCAGTTTGGTCCTCTCAACACTGGTGCTATTGAAATCATATTTTTAAGTCATGTGGATGCCACATTACACTTATCAGACCATTGGAATTATTCATTACCAATTAAAGCATTTGAAGGTGCAACCATCTTTGCAAAATTTTCCATGAATCTACTATAGTATCCTGAAGAGCCAAGGAAACTACTTAACTCAGTTTGTGTACATGGTGTAGACAGGATAAGGATTACCTCAATTTTTGTTGGGTCTACCATGATTCCATTTGCAGAAATATAATGCCCTACTACCACACCTTTAGTCATCATCATATGACATTTTTCATGACTCAAACATAATCTGGTAGTAATTCATCATTCCAGTACCTTCTCTAGATTTCTTAGAGCTTGATCAAAATCTTTGCCATAAGGGGTGAAATCATCCATGTAAACCTCAAGCCCTTCATTAATCAGATTAGAAAATATGCTCAGAATGGCCCTCTGGAATGTGGTTGGAGAATTACATAATCCAAAGGGAAATACTCTGTATGAAAAGGTACCCCAGGGACATGTGAATGTAGTCTTATCTTGATCTTCCAGGGCAATCTAGATCTGATTATAGCCACTGAAACCATCTAGGAAGGAGAAAAATTTCTTCCCTACTAAAGTATCAAGGACCTGATCAATAAAAGGTAGGGGGAAGTGGTCCTTCTAGGTAGCCTTATTGAGTTCTCTATAGTCTACACAGATTCTCCATTTCCCATTCTTTTTGGGAACGATCATTAGTGGGGAAACCCACCAACTGTCTGAAATAGGATATATAAAATCTACATCTAGCAATTTTTGTAATTCCTTTTTAACTATGTCCCTGAGGTGAGGATTCAATATTCTTTTGGGATTTAGGATGGGTCGAGCATCTTTTTCAACATAAATATGATGTGTGCAGAGTTGTGGATCAATGCCCTTCATGTCATAATACTCCCAAGAAAATCCTGTTGATACTTAGAAAGGATCTGAATCAAGTTGTGTTGTTGTTGCTCATTTAGATTAGCATTAATATTCAGAACCCTCCTTGGTGCAATATCAACTGGTTTTTTGTTATGAACAATGGTGATCGGGATCTATTGTTCCATCAATTCTTCCAGCGAATCTCCTTGTGCCTCATTATCTAACACAACCTTTATCATTTGGCATGTCGGGTTACTTACAATAGATGGGATATTAATGAAGTTGTTGATCACATCATCTTCTAGTTGATTCTTGAGTCCTAGAGCTTCTTCCAATGTGAGAGGGGATCATAGATCTTTTTCCGGATATCTAGGTGGTGGCAACTACTGATGTATAATGGACAAGCTTGGTTTAGCTGGAGGGTACATGATGATATTGTTTGTAGCACCTCCTCTAGCAATGATCATGTTGCCTGTGTGACATCCTATATATGCATCTATTGTTGCAAGCCATGGTCTCCCTAGTATTAATGGATGTCCATCGAGTCCACTTCTTGGGTTGATAATGAGGAAATTAGATGGATACTCCCAAGAGTCGAATGAAATTGCTATATCTTGTAATGTACCAACTAGTTTGACCATTGATCGATCAACCAATTGTAACATAATTGGAGTGGGTTTGAAGGAAGTGAAACCCAGGATGTTGCAAGTTTCGATGGTTAAGATATTAATGGTTGCCCCCAAATCCACTAGTTTATTTGGAAAAGAACAACCCTCTATTTGAATTGTTAATATGGGATTCCCTGGGTCTGCATATTTGACTGCTTCTTGTCTTCCTAGGATGAGATCAGACAAGGATCCTACCACGTGAATAATTGATGATGAATTTTTAACTTTCCTGACAAGCTTCTTCCCACATAATTCCTTAATTGTCTTTGCATAAATTGGGATGTCTTGCAGAGCCTGCAGGAGTGGTATATGAACATATAGATTCCTTAGTTCCCCTACGATGTCAAATTTAGGATACATGGTTGGTTTTTCTATCATCAATATTTATGGGAATGGGGGAGGAGGAGTTACATCCTCATTGGGATTCCGTTGCTCGACTGTGTTTCCTTTCTGCTCTATTTCTTCCATTATGACCACAGTCGAAGGTGTTATTATTGGTTGTACTTTATTTTCATTCTCCTTCTCTTGGTGAATGTTACTCCCTTATGGATAAATTATGCACCCTAACCTCAGCCAGAGTTCATTACACCTTACAGAGTTGATTTCCCCATCCACATTCTCAATAATCTACACAAGTTGGGCCTTTATATTATTGGGATTTGGGTGGGGTTGAGTTGGTAATTGAGGGCACAGTTGTGGTTGAGGATTCTGGGGTAGTTGCAATGGATCTTGCAAAGTGGATTGAGTTTGAGGGGTCATCCCCATGGGTTGATTGGTGATTCCCATGGGGCACTTCCAATTTGGATTCTGATTGGGGTTTTGGGCAGCCTTGTTGGACCACTGTCAAGGATAGGGATTATTACTTTGATTCTGCCAAGACAAGTTGGGGTATTGCGATTTAGGCCAGGTGGGATTTGCAACTGGTTGATTTGTCTAAGGGGGATTTGTAGTTGGTTGATTTGGCCAAGTAGGATTTGCAGCTGGATATTACTGGGACTGCCAGGTGGGGTTAGAAAATGGTTGACCCTGCTATGTGTTTCTAGAATTTTGTTGTTGATTATACTGCCCATAAAAGAAAGAGGACGGATCTGATAGTGTACCTTGGGGACGAGCTTGCCATTGGTGATGCTGGGCTATCATATATACTGGTTTTGTTTCCTCTTCTACCTCTTTGAAGACAAATTTTAATCCTAGGAGTGATGGGCATTGATCTGTTGTGTGGTCTTTATCACAGATAGCACACACACAAACCATATCCAAATGACATTCCCTCAGACCATGTTTCTTTCTGCATCGGTGGAAAAATATGGCCAAGGACTATTCTGTGTCTGCATGTTTCTTTTTAACCTGCAAGACATCTAATTGTGTAGTTAGAGTGCTCAAAATGTCAATTTTGAAATTTTTTAAGAGATTACTTACTTCTTCTCAAGTAACACCCCCGCTAGTAATATTGCTACTTTTGGTGAGGGGAGCCCACATCACTGATCTAGTCTGTGTACTTCCATGCGAGCACCTGATGCACAATAGGATAATGTTATCATAAGCTTATTGATAAATATCACCCTTCCCCATTAAATTCAATGTTTCTACCCATTCATCTTTCATTCATTTTATTAGAGTGGCTTTGAGTACCTCACCTGGTAATGTACCATAAGGAGATATTTGCAAATTGTATTGGAACCTTTCAACATATTCTTCTAATGTCTCGTTTTCCTTTGCAGTCAGTTGAAAGATTTCATCTTTTAGATCCATGGTTCCACAATAATACTGATATTTTGTCAAGAAGGCTTGTTTCATTTCATCCCATGAGTTTATAGTTCCACCTCCTAATCCCATAAGCCAGCGCAGAGATGCCCCTTTCAAAGTGGAAGGGAAAAATTTTAGTTTTTGGGGTTCAAAGGTGTAGTCATAACCCCTACATAGCACATCAAATTCGAATAACAATGCATCCAGGTCTTCAGAAATTAATCCATGAAAGGTTGGAAAATTCTATAAGGGAATCGCTTTCATAGGGGCATTGGCAACTGGATCAACTATTGTATATTCCAAAGTGTATTTCTAGGCTTGTGGTTGATTTGGTTGCACCATTTGGTTGAAAATATGCCAATAATATTCAGGAATTTCTTGGCCTGGGTGTTCTATTTGAGGTGATTGGTTACTTGATACCCTAGGGAATTTAATCGCACTACCTCTATCTGGGATTTCAGGTATGCCTTCTCCTATCATAGGAGATCTAGGATCAGGTGGTGGTTATGGTTTTGCCTTAGAAACCCCGCTGGTCTCCCCTTATCCTTCCTCCACATTACAAGAGTTCCCCTCATCTAAAGGGATGAGAGGTGGAAGATCTGTATTTTGAAAATTTTGTTTAGTCCCTTCAGTTCTGCTATGAAGCTCAACATGGGTTGTAGTTGGTGAATGCCAAAATGTTGGGCTCTAAAGATGTCCTAAAAAAAAACTTAGTTAACATTAGTTTATCAACCCGAGGATTTGTCTTTTTATCTCAAGAATGTCAACAAAGTCTATGCAGATAGCTGTAGAGGCTAAAATCGTGTAGTTAAAGTAAATCTGAGTTTATCAACAATCAAGTTCCTCACACGTTCATTAAAAATATGAAAGTAAGATCTTAACAGAATTGAAATTTGATCTACAACATGCTGTGAATTTAAAGGCATTAATTGAATTGTTGAATTGATCTAATTAAGAGACAGTAATTGAATTCATGAAAATATTGATAAATTGATCTATTGGCGATCATTTAACCTGTTGAAAATAAGTAGATAATTACTATATCTATGAAAAGGAACAATGATTGTACTTAACCGAAAGGAAAAACAATTACTAAATTAAGCGAAAGGAACAACAAATGCTAATTGAAGCAAAAGGAACAGCGCGTATAATAATGAGAGGAATTGTTAAGAAGTAAAATACAACAATGCAAACTAGAACAACAATCAATAACATTCAATTGAAATTCCTATCTTCTGTAAGAAAACAACATAAAATAATTAACACACTCATGCATTTATCTTAACTATTGCAAAAGAGATTTAATTCAAAGAACAAAAATAAAACTGATACAATTACAGATTGAGATAGTAACTCCTTCAGACCGGGCCCTCGGTCCTCAGAAGCACTGCTGCTAGAAACTCAGTATGTAAAAATGATGAAAATGTTAAAAGCTTCTATTAATTCCATAACTGGTATAATATCTACAAAAACTGCTTGTGCAGAGCAATTCTGAGTTATGAAGGTTTAGAAATAATTATTCTCCCCCTTCTCTCATTCATTACCCTCTATATATTACAATGATATGGATAAATTAAGCATTCCTGAGGATCGATAGATCCTCAGGATTGATTTTACTATTTATAAGGTTTACAAAATATGGAATCATTCTTCCTCCAAACTGCTTTGTGCCTCATGTCTTCAACCTTCAACAGTCTCCGTATCTTCAAAATGTCCTTAACTATCTTGGGTTCGACAATATTTATCCATTCCTACACTAAAATCAAACAATTCCAACCGAATATTATAATTTATCTAACATTACTCAATAATATTTCTATAAGACATTTTAATCATTTTATATCCTAATTATTCCTAATTAACAGAAAAATTCAATCAAGATTTCATCACGAACCATAGTAATAAGGAGGATATTTCTACCTTTTTCACAACTCAACACTACCATCCATGAGTTGGAAACTACATCAGATAGAAGGATTCTTGATGATTTTGGGTTTCAACAAAAGTGTTGCTAAACCAAAACTATATTACTACATTTGTGACGAAAGCCTGATTTTCATGACTTATTCAGGAAGTCGTGTTGTTGGATACAAGTAAGCTTTGACTTATTATTTCAAGATGAAGGATCTAAGTATGATACACTACTTCTTGGGACAAGAAGTATGACATAGGACCGATGAGATTTTTCCTAAGTCAAGGAAAACATACAATGGGAATATTAAAGAAGTTCAGTATAACAGAATGCAAAACCATCGTGATGGGTTTGAAGAAAATGAATGATGATGATTCATATGAGATTGATCCATAGCTAATTGGATCATTGATATATCTGGTTAACACCAGACCTGATTCATGTTATGTAGTGAATGTGCTTAGTCAATCCATGAGTAAGCCGAGACAAACTCATTGGATATCAGTAAAGCATGTATTGAGATATGTACGAGGCATAGTTGGATATGGTCTGAGATATGCCTCCAGTGTGAACTTGAGTTTACAGATATATGTCGATGCAGATTGGGTAGGAAGCGCAATGGACAAAAAAGTCACCTCTGGTTGTTACTTCACTTTAAGGTTTTCCATGGTTTCTTGATGTAGTAGAAAACAAAGCTCTGTGGCATTGAGCACCGCAGAGGAAGAGTACATTGCATTGGGTGTAGCAGTCTGCGAATAAATGTGGCTTCGCAAACTTCTAACTAACTTGTTCGATCATGAGATGAATCCCACTACTATTCATTGTGATAACCAGAGCTATGTAAAGAACTCTGAGAACCCTATGTTTCATGACAGATCGAAACACATTGAAATAAATATCACTATATCAAAGACATGGTGCAGAGGAAGACAATACATGTTCAATATCTTCCTACTCATGAACAGATCACAGATATCTTCACCAAACCACTTGCCAAGACAAAGTTCGATTATTTCCGTGAGAGACTTGGCCTAGTGGAGAATGCCTTCCTAGCTAAGAGGGAGTATTGATGATTGCAGCTATGTGAGAAATTATCCATGACACAAACCTGAGAGAGAGCCTCTAAGAGGGGTGTGTGGTTCATATCTGAGACAAAGATGGAATGTAGATATGGCCTCCTCCTTACAAAGAGTCGAGAAGAACTCTAGATGATTATCCTATGTAACGTAGTGAGAAAGGAGATCTGCAGAGTTGGACATGCATGTGGCTGAGCACAAGGTGAACGTGTGAATTCCCAAAGATTTTGGTGCATCATCATGAGACAGACATGAAGATGATGTATTAGTCTCCTCTAAGTAGAGAGTTGATGATGAACTCCAGATGACTCTCATGTGTAATGCAGTGGGAAAGAAGATCTGTTGAGTGGACATGCCTACAGACGAGCACAGGTGAACATGATCCTAGTGGCTAAGCACTAATGAGAGTGGTTATTTTGTGTAATGCAGTGAGCCAGAGATATGGAAATCCCTATGGATGTGTCCCTAATGTATTTGATCCCTTGCTATATTGTTAAAGAGTCAGACCTACCTATAACCCTAATTATAATGTAAAGTGTACATATCGACCCCACCTTAATGTAATTGATAATTAATGTAAAAGATAATTAATCTGGTTAATATTAATTATATTTTGAGATAGAGAGTTTGGCCCTATTGTGACAATAGACACTTCTATTGACAGATCAAGTNGCTGGGTTTTCTTCCCTTGTTGAGAAGGCTTTCCCAGGATACTTCTTGTGTACTTGTGCATGGTGTTTCTTCTTGTGATCTTGGTTGCTACAACATAATTGGTTATGGTTTAAGTAAAATGCGAAAATGGAATGAACCTCATGATTAAACCTTGTCTATTGAAAAATCAATATAAGCTTCAATTGGATAATAGAAAGAAGATTGGAAGTCATTTAATATTTGTGAATATTTAATGGAGAGAATAGATGTCTCATTAGGATCATGATCAGAAATATTCTTATCAGGATCATGATTTGAAGATTCGGAAAGGGGTTTAGTGGAGGTTGAATTCATTATTAAATTGAAAAGAAACAAAATGAGAGTTTGATATTACCTTGCAGTAAATTACCTCATTTTTCCTTCCACCTTTAAACTTGGAATTAAAGACATGAGACCTTGATATGACTATCATATTGCAATGAAGTCCTTCGGTGTCATTAATACTATTACATCATCAAAAATTATTTCATCCCTTTCCAACTTACAAACCAATTCAATATTTCTAATGGCGTAAGATCAACTAGGTAAGAATGCATGTGTTGTTGGACACACCTACCAC
>JASDQU010711121.1:16368-27604 GCA_032191745.1 Picea mariana
TGCCCTTTACCCAACTTATCCTGTCCTTCCACTTTAGAATGATCTGATAGCTATGATCTTCTTCGGATGATCCGACGATCAAGAACGTATTTTGGCTCTCTGAGTCTTCGAACTTCGGGAATTTCAAATCTCAAACTGGATTCTTGAAGTGAGATTTTTCTGGAGAGTAACCTCCTCACATATTTATACCCAAAATGAATGACGCTCGTTGGATCAGGATCTTAGATCAACGACATGATCTGTCTGCGATGCAACTCTTCTATCTTATCCTGTCCTTCCACTCAGAATGATCCAACGACTGACGAAAATCCGCGTTTGATGCAACGAATGACGGGTATTCTGATAATCAAATTCTCAACTCTTTAGCCCCGTTTAACTTACCCTTCAATTAATTCGGTCCGAAGGTCGATAGATATTCAGGTGATCATGATCTCAGATCTCAGCCCTTTCTTATCCCGTCCTTCCACTAATTCAATCCGATGGTCATCACATTTTCTCCAGATTCGATGGACCACATTCATTTTGGATTTCGAGCTTCGGGTAATTCAACTTGCAAGTTGCCAATTCTTTCGAAGGGTAACCTCCTCACAAATCCACTGGATCTAACGATTGCTGGTATTTTGGATCGATGATCCAACAACCACTATCGCTCTTCCTCATAATCTTATGATCTCTCTGACTTAGAAGATTTTCTAAGTGTTCACAGGTCTCGACCTTTGCTCCTCCTGTGAGTTCGTCTCTTGGACCTCATCTGCAATTCTGGAAACTGCTATCTCTTCTGAGATTTTCCTGTAAAACATTGACGCTGTTGTTCTTGCCATCAATGACAAACACACACTTTCCTATAAAACATGCCAACAATATCCCCCTTTGGCATTGATGGAAACCCTAAAAGGTTGCTACTTGGACCTCCAACTGTAGCATCCAGACCACTCCTTTCCCCCCCCCTTGACATCAATGTCAAAGAAAACATGCTCCCACTGAGTTGTTGCAGTACTTTGCGGAGGTATCATATATTCAACCAACACATACTCCCCTTGATAGGATGGACTCTCTTAGGTTGATAATGGGGTCACGCCCAACTTCTGGCGTAGATACTCAAACTGATCTTTTACAAGCGGTTTAGTGAAGATATCAACAATCTGATCTTTGGATGAAATATAATGCAAATAAACAATAGTGTTGGTCACCTGTTCCCTCAAGAAGTGATACTTGATGGGTATATGCTTGGTCTTGGAGTGAAATACAAGATTCTTTAACACACTTATTGCACTAGTATTATCACAATGAATTGGGATCGGTGCAGTATAACTTACCTCCAAGTCTGCAAGTGTTTGAATCATCCATAATACTTGGGTACATCAAGTGGCTGCTGCAATGTACTCAACTTCTGTAGTCGATAAGGAAATGGAACCTTGCTTCTTGCTCAACCATGCTACAAGAGATTCTCCTAAGAAGAATGCACCTCTACTCGTGCTTTTCCTTTGATCCATGCAATTAGCTGAATCAACATCCGAATAGACTGATAATTGAGGATTCTGATTCCTAGGATACCATATACCATAGTTCATTGTTCCTTTCAAATATTTGAATATTCTTTTGACGGCTATAAAATGACTATGTTTAGGTGCAAACTGATACCTTCCTACCATTCCAACAACATGTGTTATGTTTGGATGAGATGCTGTGATGTACAACAAGTTGTCTATCATAGACTTATATGAACTCTGATCAACATTAGGTGAGTCACGATCCTTTATTAGCTTGCATCCAATGACCATAGGTATGCTCACAAGTGTAGAATCTTCCATTTGAAACCTTTTCAATATTTCTCTTAGATATATCTCCTGAGAAAGAAATAGTCTTTCAGATCTCTGAGTAATTTGCAGACCAAGAAAAAATGACAGTTCCCCTATCATAGACATTTCAAATTCAGACTGCATGGCAGAAGCAAACCATTTTACTAGTGAAGCATTATTACTTCCAAAGATGATGTCATCTACATAGACCAACACAATGAGAAAATCATTACCCTTTGTTTTGATATATAGTTTGTTGTCAATTGTTCCTCTCTTGAACCCTTTGTCTTGAAGATACTTATCTAGTTTGTAGTACCAGGCACGAGGAGCTTGTTTCATCCCATATAAGGCTTTCTTCAGCTTATAGACAAATTCATGGGTATCTAACAGTTGGAAACCTTCTGGTTGTTCCATATAGACTTCTTCTTTTAGATCTCCATTTAGAAAATATGACTTGACATCCATTTGATAGAATTTAAACTTCTTATGAAAAGCATAGGCAAGAAACATTCTAATAGATTCTATTTGAGCAAATGTTTCATCAAAATCCAGTCATTCTATTTGAGCATACCCTTTACAATCCAATCTAGGTTTATTCCCGACAATTTGTCCTTGTTCATTCATTTTATTCTTAAACACCCATTTGGATCCAATTACATTCTTATTTGTTGGTCTAGGAACAAGCTCCCAAGTATTGTTCTTCTCAATCTGATCCAGTTCCTCATTCATTGATTGTAACCAATTTACATGTTCACTGGATTCATTGAAGTTCTTGGGTTCCACCATGGATATGGGGGCTATATGTGATTGCTCGATGTCTTTGATTATCCTTCTCCTGGTTTGTACACCTTTGTCTTTCTCACCAATTATCTGACTTGTAAGATGATTCTTTTGAGTAATTCTGGAGGAAGGATTTGATGTTGTCTACTGATTTGAGTCTGCCTGAGTGTTTGCATCTTCATCTGACTTAGAGTCTTCTTTTTCTAATTCTTGGACCTGTTCATCTTCAACGTCAACTATATCCTCAGTTGTTGATTCAATATTGCTCACCTCTCTTACTGGGACTCCTTCATCAAATTTTATGTCAATACAATCAACCAATTTATGCAACCTCTTATTATAACATTTGTGTCCTTTATTGTTTGTAGCATACCCTAAGAAGATGCCTTCATCAGCCCTGTCATCATACTTGTCGAGGTTTCATTATTATTCTTTATGTAGCACTTACTCCCAAAGACTTTGAAGTGTTTGATTGTAGAAGGTATTCCATGCCACAGTTCATAAGGTGTCTTGTCACTGTGTGGTCCGAGGTGAGCTTTGTTAAGAATATGGATTGTTGTGTGTATTGATTCTACCCAGTAGGTTTGACCAATGTTCTTCTCATTCATCATTGACCTGGCCATTTACTGAATTGTTCTGTTTTGCCTCTCAACTACTCCATTTTGCTTTGGAGTTCCTAGGATTGTGTATTCTATTTTGATCCCATGTTTATCACAGAATTCTTTGAAATCACTTGACATAAATTCTCCTCCTTTGTCTAATCTTACAACCTTTAATCTATTGCCTGCTTGATTCTCAGTTAAATCCTTAAATATTTTAAATTTCTCAAATGCTTCAGCTTTTTCTTTGAGAAAAGNCAATGATCAACATGAAGTAGTTTTCCTTCCCCGTGCCTTCCTGTCTTGATGGTCCACATAAATCCATATGAACTAATTAGAGTGGTTTCTCTGTTGAAGTAGAGTTCTTGGATTTAAACTGTGTCTTGGTTAGATTTCCTACTTGGTAGGGTTTACACATAGAATCTTGTGGCTTTGATATTCTTAGAATATCTTTTACTGCCTCAAGATTTTTGAGCTTGATTAAGTGGTCAAAGTTTAGATGTCCAAGTCTCCTATGCCATAACCATCTCTCATCATGTTTGCTTAGATGACACTCTTCTCTATCTTCTTTCGGCACATATACATTATTATTTGTCGTTATGCCTTTAGCCACCACTTGTCCTAAGTTTACAGACTTTATCTTACAATATTTGTAAGTGAACACCACTTCACATCCTCTGTCACACATTTTACTTACACTGAGCAAATTGTTTTTCAGCCCATCTACAAGAAGAACATCCTAGGCTTTTCCTTTACCATTACTCAAACTTACCATCCCTTTACCCTTTTTTTCCCTGGTTCATCATTTCCAAAGGTCACATTTCTTGTTTTGCCTTTACTTATAGACATAAACTTATCCTTGTCTCCAGTCATGTGCTTGGAACATCCATTGTCTATATACCAGGGGTCTTTTTGTTTTTGAGCTGAAAGTACTAGACCACATTTTTCACTATCTTTCTTTTTCCATGTGCTGGCATTTCTGGCTAAGGGTTTTATCCTTGGATTTGCTTTGTAATTCTTAAGATGGCAGTTTGCAGCTTTGTGGCCGAAGTTATGACAATTATAGCATTCAAGCTCATTGTTCAATAGGTCAAAGTGATTGGTGAGGTATGTATTTGTTGATAAAATATGATGTAACACGCCCGTTGAATGTGTGTTTCAGGTGGGGCAGCAAAGCGGGCTATGCCTAATTGATTGGTCTGATCCAAAATGTGGAAAATGAACGATTGTTTACCATCATCCTCCCTATGGATCTTCGGAAAAATTCTTCCTACTCATTGGTTGTTTAGTTCTATGTTGCAAAGATTGCTTATTTCTTGATTTCCTTAGTTGTGTGTCTCTAAGCGTAATTTGACAATTTGCAATCTTATGACCAAAATTAGAGCAGTAAAAACAATAAACATGGAAAAAAATTTGGTACCCGAAGGATGGCCTTCTTCTTGGCGTTTGTTGCTCCATCTTTTGATATCTTTGTTTTTTATTAGGGACCATATTGTCTTTATTAGCTTCTGGTGACAGAGTACTCACATGGTATGATTGTCTGCTGACTTGGAACTTGATCATCTTTACTAGATCTTTGCTTTTTGGTTGTTTTCTACTTGAACCACTTACATAGCCTAAACCAGTCTTCAACAAAGGAGATCTCTATTTTCTCAGAATGTCGTTTAGTTCTGTTGAGGCTTTAATTCTTTGAAGATTTTGGAGATACAATGCTTTAAATTTCTCCATCTCTTTTCTGGTTTTTACTATCTCTTCTTCCAAGGCTTCACATCTTGCCTTCTTCTCTGACAGTTGTTGTTTCAGAATGTCCTCTATTTTCTTTGCTTCTTCTAATTCCACTTTTAGCAGAAAAAATTCTTCATCAGGTTTTTTACTGTCTTTCTCGAATTGTATCAACAATTGTTTTTTCTTTCTCTTCTTAAGTCCGAGTCTGTCAATCTCTTCCAAAGAACTGATCAACTCTCTTTCCAAGTCAACCAAAACTTCTTCATCATTAACATCACTTCCTGTGCTTTTATTATCATAATCCTCTTTGGCCATAAGCATGAAGTCATTTACCTTATCTTCACAAGAAGAGTCACTATTTGTGTCTCCTGAAGAGTCATAATTGTTTACACATAAACTTTTCTTTTTACCAAATCTCTTGGATTTGTACTTCTCTTCACCTTCAGAGTTCTGGTCCTTCTTCTTGTGTGGACACTTAGATGCAAATTGACCTATCTTTCCATAGTTAAAACATTTGAAGGGCAACTTGCCTTGGTACTTTCATGATCCTTTCTTTAGTCTTCTCACAAATTTTTCTTCAATTTCATCAGGCTCATAATCCTCATTCTTATCTTCTTTAAATGATGCTTCTCTAGAGGTGGGTTTATCCTTACTAATCCTCATTTCATAAGAAGTTAGAGTTACTAGAAGGTGATCAATAGACAAGGTCTTAAGATCATTCAGTTTTTCTATTGCAAAAGCTTTTGGATTAAATCTATTTGGCAGAGATCTTAAGATCTTTTGAACTAAAAATACCTCTTCAATTTTCTCACCAAGACCCTTCATGGCATTCACAAGCTCCTCAACTCTTAAGAAAAAATTATTAATTGTTTCATCCTCATTCATTTTTAGTTGTTCAAACTGTAATCTGTAGGTTTGAATCTTGGCATCCTTTACCTTCTCATTACCTTCATAACTGATAATGAGTTTGTGCCACATTTCTTTGGCAAATTCTAAGTGCATAAATTTTACAAATTCTGCTTCTGCAAGCCCACTAAGAATAGCATTCATAGCTTTAACATTGAAGCTGAATTCTAGCTTGTCATCCTTATTAGCTAGTACAATTGGATTTACATAACCAGTCTCTACCACATCCCAGACATCTGCAACTAAATCCATTATGTAGGTTCTCATCCTAACTTTCCAGAAGCCAAAGTTTGTTCCATTGAACAGGGGGGGCTTATTGGTTGAAGTTCCTTCATGACTTGTCATGTTTAAGCTTATTGATATACCTTTAAATAAAATGAACCCGCTCTGATACCAATTGTTGGACAACTGAGAGGGGGGGGGGTGAATCAGTTGTTACTGTGCTTAATAAATTATGCCCATTTTAAAATCTTACAGAACACTCAATGATGATCACAATAATGCATGAAGTAAGAAATAGAATATTCAACATCAATCACACACATGAAATATACAGAGACATATATTTCCTGAGGAAACACATAAAGGGAAAAACCTTTTTTTCTTGATATGATAAGTAATCTTTATTTTCTATACATTATCATTCTTATGAGCACGATCTCCTTTTGAGGCTACCACATCTATTTTACAAGCAAAAACTTGCTGAGAGCACCAACTCTCTGGTTTCTCTAGCACCCACTAGAAGGAAGCACCAACTCCCTGAGTGTTCCAACAACAACTGGATGGAAGCACCAACTTCCAGTTACACAGGCACCAACCTGTATAACATAGAACACTAGTTCTCCATTGCACCACCCTACCACCCTGGTTTTTCTGGTTGCAACCAGATGGAAGCTACAAATCCTTGTGTTCAAGCACCCACTTCAAACTCCGAGGACAAAAGTTCTCCCTAGCACCTCCCTACCACCCTGAAATATAAATCTTTTCTTTTCATAAATTTATCATTGTGATATAATATTTATCAATCGCTTACCAACCTCATCACTGTTCTGCTACACTGCTCTGCTTTACCTGCATCAGTGTCTTCATTCTCACATCTTCTTGAGCTTTCTGATCTTCTGCTCTGTCTCTGCATGCGCAACTCGGCTTTCTCTTTCTCTCTCAGATATGCATCTATGTTCTATGTCTTTCTTCTGCACTTTATGCTCTGTGTATTATTTCCATTCTATGCGCTATGCCTCTTCTGTGCGTTTCAGCTGCTGCAACCAACATCCTTCCACCCACATGAAATAAATCTCAACTCAAGCAACCATCTCTTCTCTGTTCTGCATATATTTATCATGCCAAGTCCTCTGTCAGATCATACACCTAACTCTTCGTTCTCTCTGGCGATCATGTTGAGTCTGTTCTTCATCAGTGGCCGTTATCCTAAGATTCTTTGGCTTCTCTGGAAGTTACAGTCTTCGAGGCTTTTCCATCTGTCAATTGTCTCTATGATGAGTCTTCATCCTACTAGTAGTTACCTTGAGTCTCTTCAAATCCTCTGGTGATCACCCTGAAGCTCTTCAAATTCTCTGGTAGATGAAATCATTATGTTTCTCCCAGTTACAATTAGTCCTTTCCGGCAGTTACAGAGAGAACCTCTGCGCGCTCATCCCTTTGGTGCCTTTTCCCTTCCTGAGAAAAACTTCACAACATGCACTAGATTTTCTTGCTAATCCCCTTCCTTTTACGCAACCATCGACTATGACCAAACGCCTATTCAAAAGGCACTTCTAGATCTCCCAAACTCCACAGTGGAGCTTAGCGACGTGCTAACTCCTCCCTCAATATGCCCTTGGGTGATGATCTCATGTGACCACGCGATTGCAGGTGCATCCAAATATGGTGTAGATCAAACTGATTTCCGCCCCACAATTTACCTCCAGCTACCACGTACCCTTTCTCCAAAACCATGGTTTCAATTGCGGCCCGCTCGCAAAAAATTAAGACACGAGCATGTTCTGGCCCTGCAATGCGACGGGACAGCCAATCTTACGATATTGACGGTGCTCCTGAGTGGATGGATCAGATTGGATGGTTTATTTCACGGAAACAAATCAATGGTCAGATTTGATCCTTACACTCATCTGTTTATTGTTCAATCTGACGGCTAGGACTTAATCAAGCATTGATATGGACAGCTGTCGGAACTTCGCCCTTCGAAACTTCAGGATTTCATCTTTTCAAAATTACACTATTGTTCCACTGTACTATGATCAATGATTGAGAATACACCTGAAGTGATCTTTCAGATCATACGACTTGTTTCCTTGCTGAGGTGGTCTACTGACCTGGGTGAGACGTGTAGGCAGTGTAGTGGAGAGTGGAGGCAGAGCACGGTAGTGGAGTGTGATGTCAGAGCATGGAGGTAGTATGTATGAGTGTTTTGGTGGTTTACTCAGAGGGGGGGTCAGGTGGTAAGTGGTAATGAGCGAGGGGGGTCCGAGTTAATAGAAAGGTGACATGTATGAGGGTCCCATAAGGAAAATACCACCAACTCGGACCCTCCCGTCGACCGTAGATCTGAGTCCCTAATTCTCGATCATTGAGATTAGCGCGCCCTTTACCCAACTTATCATGTCCTTCCACTTTAGAATGATCTGATGGCTGCGATATTCTTTGGATGATCCGACGGTCGAGAACGTATTTCGACTCTTCGGGTCTCCAGACTTTGGGAATTTCATATCTCAAACTGAATTCTTGAAGTGACATTTTTCCAGAGAGTAACCTCCTCACATATTTATACCCGAAACGAATGTCGTTCGTTGGATCAAGATCTTAGATTAACGACCCGATCTGTTTGTGATGCAACTCTTCTAGCTTATCATGTCCTTCCACTTAGAATGATCCAATGACTGACGGAAATTCGTGTTTGATCCGACGACTGACAAGTATTCGGATAATCAAATTCTCAAATCTTTAGCCTCGTTTAACTTACCTTTCAATTAATTCAATCCGACGGTTGACAGATATTCGGGTGATCGTGATCTCAGATCACAGCCTTTGCTTATCCTGTCCTTCCACTAATTCAATCCGACAGTCATTGCATTTTGTCCAGATCCGATGGACCACATTCATTTCGGATTTCGGGCTTCGGGTAATTCAACTTTCAAGTTGCCAATTCTTCTGAAGTGAGATTCCCTGAAGGGAAACCTCCTCAAAAATCCACTGGATCTAATGGTTGCTGGTCTTTTGGATCAGTGATCCAACGACCATTGTCGCTCTTCCTCCTGATCTTCTGATCTCTCCGACCTAGAATATTTTCTAGGTGTTCACGGGTCTCAACCTTTGCTCCTCCCGCGAGTTCGTCTCTTGGACCTCATCTGCAATTTGAGAAACTGCTATCTCTTCTGAGCTTTTCCTGTAAAACATCGAAGCTGTTGTTCTTGCCATCAATGAAAAGCACACGCTTTCGTGTAAAACATGCCAACACATATTAATAGAATAAACATGTTTTAATCAAGAGAAGGTTCAATGGGGCCAACATAGCATGGGGTTTTCTATCATAGAAGACGTTTATAAGTTGTGTTGGAATTTATTATTATTATTTATTTATTTCGAGAATGACCTATAACTTCAGGACGACCTTACAAATGGTAGCATAAACCTATGTAATGTCGCCTTTTGACTTAGACAACTATGATTACTTAAGGCCTAATCATCTTTATTTTCTATTCACCTTGAAACTATTAATGATACACTTGAAATTTGAAGACATATGAACCTATGTGAATGTCAATTATATGAATGTTTAACATTATTTGAATTATGTTGGATATTATGCAATATGTTTCTAACTTGAAAATTTTGACATTTAAAGTTGTTGGTACGTGGATAGCATATTGAGATTATGATTAAATGAATTTACATGATGATAATGCATGGACATGTATGGGTTTGTGTTATAGACTAATCTGCAGGTCAATAGGCTATGAAATAGCCAAAGAATAATGATGATAAAAGGTTGATGTCGTGAACATCGACCAAGAAACAGTGTGGTGTAAATTTTGTATGTGAAATTATATTGGTTCAAATGCATTGATATGATATGTGGACAAGTGCAAGTTTTTCAGGTGGCGAGACTGCCTAAAACTGAATATACAATAACAAAATTCCCAGTAACACAGTGCCACTGTATGGTCCATTGGTAGGGTGTTGACCCTAGTTCTACTAGGAGGGGTGGAGGCATTTCCCACCGTGTATCCCCTAAAATCTAGAGTCATGGGAGGACGGTGTTAGCTCACGCTCCCCTAGACGTGTGATGATGACTGCCATATTCCTGCTGGGGAAGCTTGTTCAAGAGAGTTGACACTTCCACTTACGGGTTCTATCTGGAGTTAGGTCAATATAGTTGACGCTCCAAGATAGTCTAACAGAGGAATGATAGGGATGGAAGATGGAAGTAGGTTAGGGAGGAAGGATGACTAGAAGCAGTTGAGAGTGTGTGGGGATTTCACACCATGGTAGAATTTCTTGATTTCCTCATTAAAAAATAAATAAATGTATATATGTATGTTTATATTTACTTAACTAAACTACAATTATTTAAGTGAATGTTGTTTGTGCTAAATTATTGTAATTGAGGGATTTCACGAACATTTTAAAGGGTGTATTATCTTTTATGAAATGAATGGTCTTGTTGATTGGATTGGATGCATACAATAATTACTTTAGGTGTGATAATTATTGTCATTAGTACATGTGCGAGTCTTGTATGTGCTAGCTACGCATGCATGCCTTGCACATGTACACTAATATGTGTAAGTGTTTTAAATCAATGGTGTTGCTTATTTGATGTGGATGTATTAATCATGTGTCATTACCCTTGTATTGTAAATTACTCTAACTTTGGGACGTATGTAACAACCTAATTTGATTAATTGTTATCATAGTTTTAATTTAAATTTAATTAATTATTAAAATAAATAAAATGTGTCTTTTATTATTTTATTATTAATAGGTAGGTGAAGTAATTAATGAAAGGATGAGGTAGTTGGGGAATTGAATGAGAAGGGAGGATAAGGAAGAGAGGAGGGGACTTGGAAGGGGATCATTATTTTTTGTATTGGAAATTTTCTGCAAGAGGGAAGGAGGAGGAGGAAAATTGGGAGAACAGATCATTTTGGAAACTATCACAGGGCACTGTTGTTGCTGGGAACTTTGGGCTCGGGGGCCAGGAATCCGCAAGGATTTCTGGAGATAGGGAGCAGAGGGGTTGTTCCTAGTTGGTTGGGAGGTTAATACTCAGCTGGGTAGTTTGAGCAAGCTCAAGAACAAGAGAACCAGGGGCTAAATCAACCAACTTGCAGGTAGAAGTATGTATTTTATGCATTTTTTTTTATGTTTATTTTTAATTATTGTATTTCCATATATAGAGCTTGTGGC
>JASDQU010711124.1:9118-27740 GCA_032191745.1 Picea mariana
CGAGGGGGGGGTTTAAGTTGTGTGGAAAGGAAATGAGGGGGGGATCACCCAATTGAAATACCACCTTGCACAAATTACAAGACATGAAGTGGGTATCTTCCCAAATGCAAGCCTAGAAATCATTCATATTGCCAACAAAGCACTTGATGATTTGGGTGTAAGCAAAGATACCAGGGAAGCTGTGAAATCTCAGTTTGGAACAAGAGGAGGTACAAGATCTGAAAAGAGAAGAAGTGATAGTGTCTCTTCGGCCTCACCTTCTACAATGCCCTCAGCGATCTCATCCTTTTGTGTTCCTAGAACCACACCTGGTGCACAACATGGCCAAGAAGACCCATTCTATTAGCCTATGTTTGATGCAGTTGCTATTGTTGATCTGAGGTCTAAGACCCCTGCCTATGATGAGTTGAGAGGGTCTATCCTTCAAAATGAAAACGTTGATTACACTAGTAGATTGGAGGAGCTGAAGGCATCATGGGAAATCACTGGATGCATCGTGATCTCAGGTGGTTAGACCGATTAGAAGGGCAGGTTCTTAACTTCTTGGTTAATTGTCCTAGAGGGGAAATGTTTATTAAATCTGTTGATGCATTTGCACATGTTAAAGACGCAATATTATTATCTAAGTTGTTGGACGAGTTCATTCGAGAGGTGGGTCCCCAGAATGTTGTCCAAGTCATAACAGACAACGCTGCTAATTATGTTGTTGCAGGCAAGTTGCATATGCAGAGGTATCCTACCTTGTTTTGGACTCCTTGTGTTGCACATTGCATTGATTTGATTTTAGAGGATATGGGCAAAATTCCTTATATCAAGGATATTGTTTAATAGGCTAGGAGCATCACAAAATTTATATATAATCATGCATCTATGTTTATCTTGATGAGAAGATTCACAAATAACAGGGAGTTGGTGCATCCAACAATCACACATTTTGCCACTAGCTTCATATCTCTTCGGTCTCTCTTGGCTTGTATGTGGGAGGTGAAGGGAATGTTCCTTTCATATGAGTGGCATGCAATATCATTTAGCCATAAACTAGAGGGGGAGGCCATATGCAAGCTAGTGTCATAACAGGAGAGATTTTGGGTAGGAGTGGAGGAGGTATGTACCATTAGCGAACCTTTGGTAAAGGTTCTTCGATTGGTTGATGGAGACAAGCCCGCAATCGGCTACTTGTATGCGGCCATGGATAGGGCCAAAGAATCCATCCATGCTTATTATGGGGACAACGGGAATGATGGATTTGAGAAACGACTATCGATATGGAGAGTGATTCATAAGCGATGGAACAATACACTCCACCCAATTCATGCTATAGGGATCTACCTCAACCCTGTACTCTCTTACTCCTATGGTTTTAGATTTGATGCGGAGATTATGAATGGATTTCTCACATGTGTTCAAAGGATGGTGCCAAGTCCACAAGAACGTGCGGAGATTTCTAAAGAAATGGAAATATATAGGATGGCTAGTGGGACATTTGGCTTTGACATGGCTATTCATGATAGGAAGACCAAACTACCAAGTAAGTTTCATTATGTTTCGAATTTCAATGTTTCTTCTTACTTTGTTTCAACTTTCAACTTTCATATTTCAATGTCTTTTCTTATGTTTCTCTTATTTGTTGTAGATGCTTGGTGGACAAGCTATGGCACAAGGGTACCCAATTTACAAAAACTTGTCATTCGTGTGCTTAGCCAAACGTGTAGCTCTTCAGGATGCAAACGCTACTAGAGTGTATTTGAGAAAATAAACGTCAAGAAGCACAACAGGTAAAGAATTTTCAAATTAAATTTTGAATTCATTTTAAACTTTAATTTATTATTTTATGCCTCGTAACCCTCTAAATTATGTATTATAATTATTAATTTATAATTTATGAACCTCATACAAGTTGGTATCATAGCGCCTTGATGACATGGTATACATCTACTACAATCTTTGATTGTGGGTGAGGCATATTTAGAAAACACCCAACGTGGACGCCATCTCGTTGGATGGGAATGACACCATTGTTGCATGGAGGGCTTAGACCAATAGGCCTATCATGGAATCAGTCCCTGATTGGTTATAGGAGGAGGCAATAGGAGGGGAGAGAGAGGTAGAGGAGGAGGATGTTCCAGAGCAGAGCCAACAGATATCTTTACGGAAGGTAACTATTGACACTAGGAGTGTGTCAGCACCACTACCTTCACAGGCTTCGACAGAGCGAGTTGGACTAGTAGTAGCACCAACAGAGTGCGCCAGAGTCTAGCTCCTACTTCTACAAGACGTCAAAGTCCAACACCAGCCTCGAGGCCTTCTTCCTCTAAAGGCAAAAGCCATTTCTAGAGCAATTACCTTTTCTTGTGAAAGGGGTGGAGGGAATCGTTAGTTTATTTATCTTATTTCATTGTAGATGACTCATCATGATGAGATACATTTATTATATTTTTTGTTGATATTTTGAGGATTTTGAGTCAAGACTCAAGAGTCGAGACATAATTCAATGTTGATGTGTGATGTATTACTAGACATGTTATACATCTTATCTATCAATTCTTTTTTCATATTTATATGGCTATACATTTATTTGATGTTGTTGTTTCTTTAGATGTTTAAAAAATTGGGAAAAATGAATATTTTTGTATTTTTTTAATTTTGCCGACATTTTCTGATATTTTCCTCAATGTTAATGATATTTTCTTTTCCAAAACCTCAGCGATATTTCACCGACATGATGTCAGCAACACTGATTTATATATAGTTTTATGTAATGTCCCCCTCCTCTTGATAAGAGGCTTGGAGAAACTCAGTAGTCTAGATGTCCCCACTAGACTATAGTCTCATGAGAAAAGGGAACTTAGATGCACCAAAGTAATCACTAGGAGAATAAAGGTTATATTATTAAAGTGACTTTGGGAAAAAAGGTAAATTAAGTAAAATATTAATATCAGGAAAAGTGAAGAAAAGAACTTTAGGAGTCAAGAAAATAACTTAAGTGGAAAATAGACATTGGAGTATAAAAGAAAAAGGAGGGCACCTCACTCCACATTCTGATCATTTTTACTTTTGAATCTTGAGTTCTTGAGCTTAGATGTCTTGAGGGTTTTGGGTGAACAAACACTAGAGATTAGGAAGGAGGTGAAAGATTCCTCTGTTCCTCAACCAAGCTTGGCCAAGGAGGTGAAAGATCCCTCCCTCACCATTCTATTCARTTACAGGTTGATTACTACAGGGAAGCAAGAGGAAATGCGCAATCTTGGAGGGTTTCTGCAGGAGGTGCACACTGTTTGAGGAAGAGGAGTTCGTTTTGAGCAGAAGAAGAGAGATTGGAGGGGGATCTCTTCCTGGGAAGTTTTGCTAGGGCGCCCTTTCTCACTCATTCTTGGGGGGTTTTCTCAACTTATTGTTTTATTGGGAGCTTGGCACGATTTTCCCTAAAGGAGGGTGCACTGTCTAGAGTGGATCTAGAGTGTTGGAGGGTGAAATCACTCTCAACAACCAGACAAGGTTATCAAAGGTGTTTGTCATCATCAGATCAAATATTCTACAGTGTTCTTCTGTGGATTGGCGCCAAGAACAGAGGAGGCCGAAATATCAAGGAGCCACCCAGCCAGAAAAGTGCGCAACTCATCCAATCTTGGGAGATAGTCATAAAAGGGAAAGAAATTGATCTTGTTCATTTCTACATGCAGCTATTGAGGCTTTGGAGGCTTGCTTCTTCACTTCTTTTGTATCTTGGGAGTTATCTTCAGCACAGTTTACATATTTCATCTATATCATTCCAGATTTGCAGATCTATTGTATGGGGATCTTCTTATTATCTAAATAAAGGTCAGATCTGAAGTTGTTGCTCATTCTACTGTGGTGTCTCTATTGTATCTTGATATTTTAGGTGGTGTTGTATTATCTTCATCTTCTATATGCTGTAAAACTCCATAAAACCCTTCTAGTGCAATCTGGAAACCAACCTACAAAACAGTAAAGAAAAATCAAACACAAAAGTAAAAAAAACACCTAAGTTCCTAGCCAAATCAGCTTAGGAACATTACAGTGGTATCAAAGCGTAAATCCTCCCAGCTTGTGGGAATTAGCGCATGCATAAATTCAGAGGTATATATATGGGAAGGCGTAGAAGACAGGTTGAGGAACCTGAAGCAGAGATGGGTGAATCAGAGGATGATAGTGAACCACAACATCTAGCAGGAATGGCTAAAGATCTGAAAATTTCCATAGACAACACTCAGTTTGCCCTTCAACATCATTTACAGGAAACACAGGATATTATGCGCAGAGGACAAGGTGAGCTCAAGGAGGCTTTGGAAAGAATGACACTTAGCCAAGAGAAGATTGCACTTCTCCTCATGCAGATGAATCATGGTAAGGATAGTCCAAATAACAATGGAAGAAACAGGGAGGCTAGTGGATCACAAGGGGGAACTAGACATCACACTGAGACAGATCATCATTTACATACTAAGGGACATAGCTTATTTGGGGGAGCACTTTCCAGGGGGCCAACCAATAGCAGAGCTACACCTAGACCCTATATGCCCACTTTCCTTCAAGCATAGTAGCAGGATAATTATTTTCCAAAGGTTGAAGATAACTTTGAGGAGTACGCAAGGGAGTATGCAGCATTGAGCGCAGGGTTTAGGAGACAAGTCACATTGGATCAGTATTGTGGTATTAAATACAGGGGCAGGCCTAGAAGCTATCACAAGGGCAGTAATGAGTTAGAGCGCAAGGCAGGGAAGATGGAGATTCCTACATTTGATGGGTCAGCTAGGACCACTGCACAGGCTTGGGTGCAGAAGTTGGATGCCTATTTGCAGCTTAATCCCATGAAGGAATTGGATGTTATTAAGTTTTCTACTATCTACCTAGACCGCAAGGCCCATGACTGGTGGTACCATGGCATGAATACCTTGGGACATAATCACATCACATCTTACCCAGAATTCACACAGAGGCTTATTGACAAGTTTGATCAGGGAGATCCTGAGCTACATTTCCATGAGCTCACTCAACTAAGGCAGACAGGGTAACCAGAGACGTTTATAGAGGAGTTCCAGAGGTTGGTCGTAATGGTACCAGATGTGTCACAAGCTAGATTACTGATGCTTTTCTCTGAGGGATTGATGGAACCCCTACGTGGTTGGGTTAAGGCTTTKAAGCCCCACAACTTACAGGAGGCTATTTGGAGGAYGARAGACTTGATAGGATCAGCAGCAAAAACCAAATTCACTCCAAGGTTGCCACTAACCCAAGGGGTGAAGGATCAAAGAGGAATGGATAAAGGTAAGGGAAGGATGGATGAAGCTACTAGGAGGGAGCTGAGGAGAAAACAACTTTGTTTCACATGTAAGGAACCTTAGGATCCAGGGCATAAATGTATGGGAAAGGGCAAGGTTCACTATATTGAGGTGATTTCCGATGATGAGGAGGAAGATGAGATTGGCCATATTCAAAATATAGAGGCCAATCAACCTAGGACAGAAAATGCGCAAAGTGAAGGTGGAGATGAAGCAGATCTCAGTCAAGCAAGGGATAAGAAGATCACTATTGCATCCCATTAGTTGGGTCCCTAAGTATAGCACCTTCAGAATGAGAGGAGTTCTCCAAGGGAAGAGGGGTTTTGTGCTTAAAGGATGGGGGAGCTTCACATAACTTCATTGATTCGGCATTGGTGAAAAGAAGGCATATACCTACAGTGGAATTTGAAGGGTTTCATGTGGAGGTAGCAGGAGGTAACACTATGCCATGTGACAGATACATTCCAAGATTGAACCTCACTTTAGGGAGGTATGACTTAGCACAGGACTTCTATGTGATGGACTTACCAGACACCAATGTTATGTTGGGAATACAATGCCTTAGCACATTGGGATCTATCACCACCAACTACAAGACCATGGAAATGTCATTCAATGGGGAGAATGGAAAAAGGGTGACTTTAAAAGGGATGTCAGGAAATGCATAAAGAGTGGTTACAGTCAAGCGCATGGAGGCCATTTTCAGAAGAGAGGACATAGTTTATGCAGCAAAGTGCTTAATATCAGTTCAGTTGGACAATGAAGGGCATCCACAATACGCCCATGACATACAAAGAATAATTGATACTCACAGAAAGGTTTTTGAACCCATCCCACCAGGGCAACCACCCGATAGAGGACTTGAACATATCATAGAGTTGGAGGAGAGTGCCAAACCAGTTATCACCACACCTTATAGACATCCTAAGAAATACAAGGATGAGATAGAAAAATCCATCAAAGAGTTGTTGGACATGGGCCACATTAGACCAAGCTCTAGCCCATTTGCATCCTCCATGGTATTGGTGAAGAAGAAAGACGGTACTATGTGCATGTGCATTGATTACAGAGCCTTGAACAAAAAAACCATAAAGAACAAGAACCCCATTCCTCGGATTGATGAGCTTTTGGATGAGTTGCATGGCGCAATCTACTTCATTGATTGACTTGTGCTCTGGTTATCATCAGATCAAAATGAGGGAACAAGATGTGCCCAAGATAGATTTCAAATGTCAAATGTCGCTATGGCCATTATGAGTTCCTTGTTATGCCTTTTGGGTTGACCAATGCGCCAGCTACTTTTCAATCATGCATGAATCATGTCTTAAACAAACGATTGAGGAAATTTCTACTAGTCTTCTTTGATGAGTTGTTGATCTATAGTAGAAATTGGGAGGATCACCTTAGACATGTAGATGAAATCTTAAGCATCATGGAGGAACAGTCCTCATATGCTAAAGAATCAAAATGTGAGTTTGGGATGACTAAAGTCCTTGATTTGGGAGATATCATTGGAGAAAAAGGGGTACAGGTGCACCAAGAAAAAATCCAAGCCATACTTGATTGGCCAATACCCAAAACACTTAGAGAACTTAAGGGATTCCTAGGTATTTGCAATTACTACAGGAGGTTTGTCAAGGGGTTTTCTCAACTTTGCGCAGCATTGACAGATTTGACCAGAAAGGGCACATTCAAGTGGAGTCAAGAGGCACAGGTAACGTTTGACAAGATGAAGAAGGTAATGAGCACTCGTCCAGTTCTCTCTTTACTCGATTTTTCTCAGCCATTCATTTTAGAGTGTGATGCATCATGAGAGAGAATTGGTGCAGTTCTTATGCAAAATAGACATCCTATTGCCTAAGAGAGCCAAAAGTTGAGAGGGCCTGAGCTATTGTATACCATATATGACAAGGAAAAGTTGGCTATAATGCATGCCTTAGCTAATTTCAGGCTATATTTGGTAGGGGCAAAATTTGTAGTCAGAATTGATCATAACAACCTCAAGTACTTCTTAGAACAAAATGATCTCAATGAGAGACAGCAAAAATGGGTGAGCACACTCCAGGCTTATGACCTTGACATAGAATTTGTCAAAGGGAAGAACAATGTGGTTGTTGATGCTTTGTCTAGAAGACCCTCAGTTTATGCCATGAAAGATATCTCAGTTGACTGGAAGGCGCACTTGTTGGTGGAGTACTCCAAAAACAGGTTTGCATGTGAATTGATGGATGGACAAGTGCAAGATGACAGCTACAAGATTATTGATGACCTCATATACTACAAGGGTCGAATCTTCTTGGTTCTCGAATCATTGTTCAAGGTGAAGGTGTTGCAAGCATGTCATGACTCACCTTTAGCAGGGCATCAAGGGTTCATCAAGACATACAGACAGGTAAGGGAAAGGTTTGCTTGGAAGGGTATGAAGGAGGATGTCATGCGCCATGTCAAAGAATGTGCCACGTGTCCGAAAAACAAGGACAAGCACACCCACCCAGCAAGTCTATTGCAGCCACTTCCTATTCCAAAGCACAAGTGGAAAAGTATTTCCATGGATTTCATCACAAGGTTGCCCAAGGCATAGGGAAAGGATTGCATCTTTTTGGTAGTGGACCGATTAACCAAGTTTGCTCATTTTTTCCTCCATTTCCACGGATTACAATGCATCACAGGTGGTCGAATTGTTCTTTAGGGAGATCGTCAAGTTGCATGGGTTACCCAAAACCATTGTGAGTGATAAAGACAGTAGATTTATGAGCACCTTTTGGCAAGAATTGTTTAGGTTAGTGGGCATAGCATTAAAACCCAGCACTAGCTATCACCCCCAAACAGATGGCCAAACAGAGATAGTCAACAAGTGGTTGGAGGGATATTTCAGGAATTTTGTGTCAGGACATCAAAAAGCATGGGTTAAGTAGCTACATTTGGGTGAGTATTACTACAACACCACTCACCACATGTCCATTGGTATGTCTCCTTTCCGAGCTTTATATAGTTATGACCCCCTCACTTTTGTGGAGAGTGCATTTGGAGACAGTAGAGGACCCATGGTCTAGGAATGGATCCAAATGAGCCAAGACATACTTAGAGAGCTCAAGGATCATTTGCAAAGGGCACAAAWTCAGCAGAAGGTACAGGCAGATAAACACAGGGTGGAGCGCACTTTTGAGGTTGGGGACCTTGTTTATTTGAGGCTCCAACTGTATAGGCAAKCATCCATTAAGAAGAATGGCACTRAAAAACTTAAACCTYGTTTCTATGGGTCGTACGAGGTGAAAAGGAAGGTGGGAACAGTTGYTTATGAGCTTGAGCTACCCCAAGAAAGAAAAATACATAACATTTTCCATGTGTCATGCTTAAAAGGAGCAATAGGACAGCACATCATGGTTAATAAAGGACTACCACCAGTAGATGAGGAAGGACAATTGGTCTTGATACCTGAGGAGGTTTTGGAGGTGAGAGAGAGGAGATTGAGGAATAGAAACATCAGGGAATACTTGGTCAAATAGAAGAATTTTCCCATAGAGGATGTTACTTGGGAAGGTGAACACGTTCTACAGAAAACAAGATCAGAATTGCTTGTGAGCAAGCAATTTCCATTAGGAGAGATTGTAATGTCCCCCTCCTCTTGATAAGAGACTTGGAGAGACTTAGTAGTCTAGATGTCCCCACTAGACTATAGTCTCATGAGAAAAGGGCACTTAGAGGCACCAAAGTAATCACTAGGAGAATAAAGTTGATATTATTAAAGTGACTTTGGGAAAAAAGGGAAATTAAGTAAAAGATTAATATGAGGAAAAGTGAAGAAAAGAACTTTAGGCGTCAAGCAAATAACTTAAGTGGAAAATAGACATTGGAGTATAAAAGAAAAAGGAGGGCTCCTCACTCCACATTTTGGCCATCTTTACTTTTGCATCTTGAGCTCTTGGGCTTAGACGTTTTGAGGATTTTGGGAGGACAAACCCTAGAGATCAGCAAGGAGGTGAAAGATTCCTCTGTTCCTGATCCAAGTTTGGCCAAGGAGGTGAAAGATCCCTCCCTCACCATTCTATTCAGTTACAGGTTGATTACCACAGGGAAGCAAGAGGGAATGCGCAGTCTTGGAGGGTTTCTGCAGAAAGTGTGCATTGTTTGAAAAAGAGGAGTTTGTTTTGAGTAGAAGAAGAGAGATTGGAGGTAGATCTCTTCCTGGCAAGGTTTGCTAGGGCTGATGAGCCCTTTCTCACTCATTCTTGGAGGGTTTTCTCAGCTTATTGTTTTATTGGGAGCTTGGCACGATTTTCCTTGAAGGAGGGTGCACTGTCTAGAGTGGATCTAGAGTGTTGGAGGGTGAAATCACTCTCAACAACCAGAGAAGCTTATCAAAGGTGCTTTCCATCATCAGATCTACTATTCTACAGTGTTTTTCTGTGGATTGGGGCCAAGAACAGAGGAGGCCGAAATATCAAGGAGCCACCCAGCCAGAAAAGTGCGCAACTCAGCCAGTGTTGGGAGATAGAGTCATAGAAGGGAAAGAAATTGATCTTGTTCATTTCTACATGCAGCTATTGAGGCTTTGGAGGCTTTCTTCTTCACTTCTTTTGTATCTTGGGAGATATCGTCAGCCCAGCTTATATATTTCATCTATATCATTCCAGATCTGCAGATCTATTGTATGGGGATTTTCTTATTATCTAAATAAAGGTCAGATCTGAAGTTTTACTGTTTTTCTCATTCTACTGTGTTGTCTCTAGTGTATCTTGATATTTTAGGTGTTGTGGTATTATCTTCATGTTCYATATGCTGTAAAACTCCATAAAACCCTTCTAGYGCAATCTGGAAGGCAACCTGCAAAACAGTAAAAAAAACAAACACAAAAGYCAGAAAAACACCTAAGTTCCTAGCCAAATCAGCTTGGGAACATTACATTTTATACTAACGTGTTATATGGGCTCTAGTCCCTCCTCTCTATGGATGGTTAGATAACTCTTTGGTTCATTACTAGTATTAGAGCAAGTTCAAGGCTTCTTGGCCTCTGGCCAAATTTCTCTCCGCCAATGGCAGTAAGYTCTATATGGCCTGTGGCCAAATTTCGTGTTATCGGAAGCAACAAACCTTCCTTGACCAGTGGCCAAATTTCGTGTTATCGGAAGCAACAAACCTTCCTTGACCAGTGGCCATTTTCCTTTGGTTGATAGCCATTATTCAGTCCTCCTGAAAAGTGGAAAGAAGAAATATATTAGGGAATTTGTTCTTGTTGCTGGTAGGTATCGGAAGAATTTCAACAAGACTTTGCTACTGTACATTTAATTATCAGTCAATGCCTGAAACAAATTATATTGTTCATTCAAGTCATCGTAGCAGAATAGCTAACAAACAAATTCTGCCAGGGTAATGTTCTTCTGCTGCTGCTGAGCAACATAAGTGTGCATGGTCTGTAAACTCTGCATGCACCATCATTTCTGCAGACAGCCATCAAGAAACAAGACAAGGAAAAAGTAATAATAATAAAATAAATAAACGCCTTCATAGTTTCCCTCATGCATCTGTTGGTTCACTTAAAAGTTAAAACTTAACATTCTCATGAGAAGATGCCATTGCATTTACATCTCTCTCAGCATTGACTCGGGTGCATTGCAAACTGTTGACAAAGAGTGCCATTTTTTAGGAGCAGCCCCTGCAATATAAAACAGTTGTCCAGGGTACAAGAAGAGTCATTGCAATAAAGGATACAGTTGTCCCGAGCTGTTCAGAGTTTAAGAATCAACACCAACAACTCWTTCAATTGCAAACWGATATAGCCACCATTCTATGGGATATCACGCCTAAATGTCTCCATCTCCATTATTGTGCGTAGTAAGGAAGGTCAACATTGATCACAAAAATTAAAAGCATGGGCAGATAACTGCTGCCAAAAGCRTGAACAGACAGGTCATCGGAGAGAACAAGTGGTAGTCCCAACTCTCCATACACCCAAATCCAGCTAATACACATAACCACAATAAAACAGGGAAATTAAAATAGCAATATTCCTTTTCAATCAAATAAAACAAAAAAAAAATAACACTTCTCTTTTAAAAACAAGGGTAAAGTCACAGTCCAAAATAAAGGGCTTCACTAAAAAGGAGAGGCTTATTTAAGACTACGAGGTAATTATTTTAATTAAAAGCCCATGTTTCAACTCAAGTCTAAAGGTCGCCATTGTTATATACATAAATTAATAACTAGGAAATAAATACATAAATATCAATAGAAGTAATAAAAGATAAGAATAAACATAATAGAGTAAATGAATTAATAACCTAAATGTTAATTAAGAGATATACCCTTTCATGAAAAGGTACCAAGGCACCCCCATAAAACTATTAATTTGGGGCTCTCTCATTGTAAAACCCATCTTATTATTCAATATTGAGCTTATTTGCTTCAATTAGTATCAGAGCCTTGTGCTGATCAAAGTTGATCATATAGCCAGCTGTATAGGGTTCCATACGAAAAGTGAGCAGCCATCATGACATCATCTGTCATACCACGGAACCGTCAGAATCTGACCCTGCCACTTGTCACCTTTGGAGGCAACCGCCCCTGCTATAAATAGAAACTGCTAAAAATAGGGGTCCGGTCCTAAAAAATAGGAAACTGCCAAATATGTCCAGGATGACTAAGAGAACACTGCCATGTATCAAATGTCTAAAAATAGACATTGTTAAAAATAGAAATATCGCCGCATGTCAATGATATCATACACATTGCATTCGATTTTCCATGAGAATTCCAAATATGCAATCAGAATCAACATGCAAGCCTCAGTGCTCCACCTGCTAAAAATAGTAACTCCTTGCATGCCCCTCGAAATAGGCTCATCAGATTCAATTTTCTGTAAGGAACCCGGATATATGCTCGGAATCATCATCCGACCCCCCAATCTCCACCTGCTAAATATAGAAAGTACTTGCATGTCATCCCAGAAAGGGCTCACTGGACTCAAAATGTCACTAGGATCAATACTGTAAGCTCAGAACCCTGATCTGAAGTCTGGATTTCAACCTGCTAAAAATAGAAAGTTCTTGCATGTCGCCCGAAAAAATGCCATCGAGCTCAGAATCATGCAAGGACCAACCCTGTATGCTCAATACTATTCAAAACTGTCAACTGAGTTTCTCAATCACTGTCTCCTAAAAAGTAGCAACACCTGCTATATGTAAGCATCTCTCTCAAATGCATTGGAAACCAAGCTAGCTCTAACTCTGAAACAAAAACAACCATATACCGATCATGTACCAGTCTCTGATGGGAACCAACCTCTGACTTACACTAGTGCTAAACTCTGGGAAATCTCTACATGCCGGCCAAAATAGTGCATGCTGGCTTTAACCCTCAAGATTTTCAGGGGAGAAAATCTAGAGGTTAACAGGGACTCACCCCTAATGATCTCACTGTAACCTCTACTCCATATGTTTGATGGCTTCTTGCCTGGGGAGGACTGTGTTTTGAAGATGTGCAGTCTTAACTTGGATGTAACCTCTACTCCGTTTAGAACCTTCTCCTGAGAGTTTCTTGGATGCATACATCTGTATTTAGCAGAACTACTATGTATGTCCTTTGACGTAGAAGGACAATGCCCATTTTCCTGTATGAAATGTGTAGGCAGCTAGTGCAGATCGAACCCTATGACTGTCTTTAGGGTATTATTTAGGATAGTTGATGGACTTTTAAAAGACCTTATTCTTTGATAGGCAGCTAGTGGGGATGAAATCCGATGACTGTTTTTAGGGTATTATTTAGGATAGTTGACGGACTTTCAAAAGACCTTATTTTTTTATATGTTCAATGTGGCATTTATGGAATGTAACTTATTTTCATCTTCAATTAGACGTTAGGATTTTTCCTTTGGAAGAAGAAAGAAATGAAAAAAGTACAGTTCAAAATTCTCTTATATTAAATCCAAAAACTGAAAAAATTATAATGCAAGATAGTTTTTCTCTAAGAAACGTGTTATTAATAATAATAAAATAATAATAATAATAATCTATTTTTAAGATCATGACCTAGCCAGACACCAAAATGATATATTACAGACTATCTAAATCCTACCCATTGAATAGCTTCAACCAACAGTCAACAAGCCATCATAAGTAACAATGGATAAAAATATGAGGTTTTTCCTTGGATTCCAGGGTAGGATACACCAAGACTTGTAACATTCATGATTAGAAATACCAGTGCAGTACAAGTTTCTTTAAAAATACATCGAGGGAAAATTGCAAACTTATATGAATGTGTACCAACTTGAACACCCAAGCTAGCCTAAATCATTTTCTAACTGGGTATTTTTTTAGTGGCACAATTTTCATCAATTGGCTGTTCCTTGGCATTTAAAATAAAAATAAAAAATTTGCCAATTGGGACTTTTTTGTTTAAAAGTTCTCCTATTTTTTATTTAACATATGCTTAGATTTGACAATGTCCACCAAAATTTACAAGGATTAATAGTAAATTGTATGTTTTTTAATTAATTATTCGCCGACATTATCTACAGGTATGATTTTATCAAACCAAAATATTTGCCTAGAATACTATACTTAAAAATATTTCATTCCTTAAAGTTTTTTCTACAACACATTCACACGTAACCCCAACTCCCGTGTTGTTTTTTAATCCAACATTCCACTTTATGAACTGCACCCCACCCCCAACAAAGAAAAGGTTGAAACCCATGGTTCAAAAGAAAATCTCAGACAATAACTTCAAAACTGCAACCACAATGACATCTGAATACATATGGATAACATCCATAGCAAGCATCATTGGATTTCAAGCAGTGTTTTAAAAACCGTTGAACCAGAACCGGAACCGGCCGATTTGACCGGTTTGATGGTCGACCGGTTCAAACCGGCCAATAAACCAAACCGGTCGGCCGGTTTATGACCAAACAAAATCTAAAACCTAAGTAACAGAAAAGTACTTGGCTCATGTGTTCTCATGCAAGTTGGAGTTGTAAGGTGTTTTGGTGTGCAGCTGAGGGTTTTTTTGCCTTACTAATGCTATTTAAAGAGGTCCCCACCCCCTCCATTTCACCCACCCTAGTAATTAATGGTAATGTTAAATTCTTAAAGTTTACTTAAATTTTTAACATTACCATTAATTGTTTCAGGATGTTTGAGAGTGGTTCCAACCTCATTGGACTTCATATGGAGAAAGTAGAATTTTAAGTCCTATTCAAAATTCAACAGACTTAACAGTTTTCAGGATTTCAAGATTGGCAAGATTGCAATGTTTCCACTGGATTCTATCATGTATGAGGGTATGGAACTGGCATTTAATCAAGAGAACCAAGCCCTTTATGTACCTCGATGTTGGTGGCGTTGATTGTTGAACTCTTTTGTCACGACCCCAGTAAAAATGTACCCTTCACTCAAGTATAAACTCTTCTATTGAACTCTTCTCTTTGTCGTTGTGTCAGGTGACTTACTAGTGTATGTGCACACCAACCTCCGTCTTATATACAGGCAGAGAGAAGAGTGGTTGAAGGGAAAGACAAAGATGTGGGATGTGTTTTCTGATGATATGGGTTTGAACAACAGTGTTGAGTTGGCATTAGCCAACTTGGATCTTAATGAACTAGTGCTACAGCCGGTCACTTTTGATGATGGTGATCCTCTTGAGGGGTCATCCTCCAAAGTCCACAACAACAAATGCACGAATTGCATTGGATATAGGGGAGGAGGAGGATGGAGCAGAGAGCAGTGGTACTATGGTAGTGATGCCAATCTTGATGATTATGACATGGAGGACTACTGACAGTCATGACTCATGAGCTATGAGATTCTTCCATCTACAGTTCTAGTATCTACCCTATGGCTATTTTGTATTTGTCATTGGCATTCCCACCTATAGTATCGATGACTCTAACTTAGTATGTTATTTGATATTGTAGAGGCCATTTAGAGCCTCCTTGATTATGTATTTATGTTCCAATATCTAGATATGTATTGCACTTGGTGTCATTTTGATATATTCATGAGCATACTTTGGATATGTTGTCTCTAATTGTCTCTAATGCTTTGAAAACATGATTTAAAATCTTAAAAATATATTTTTTTCGTTAAAATTTAAATATTTTATGTATTTTTTAAAAAACCGGTTCATTGAAACTGGTTCAACCGGTTCATTACTGGTTCCAGTACCGGTTCAAGTTGGACCCTCGACCGGTTCCGGTACCGGTTCCGGTTTTTAAAACTATGATTTCAAGTATTCGCCTAAAGACACTTTGAAGACATTGATCCATACACACATCATAAGGATAAAACCGTGCCTGTGTCCACCAACGAGAATGCATCCTAAAATTGAAAACCCTTGTAGGAATGTCTCAAAGGAATTGACCAAGAAATGTTTTTCAAGACTGGCACATGTCCATCAGCACAAGCAAAATTTTAGAAGCTACAATATATATTAAGCTGGCTACCAAATTGCAACCCTGTTATCCCCCACTTTTAGGGATAACTAGGAGATCATGTCTCGAGGCCCACAGGTCCTAGACATGGAGTACCGAGAGCAGGATTGACTTTAGCATGGCCCTGGAGGGCCCACCTTTTCTCTCTTCCAGCATTTTTATCCTGCCAGCAGCAGCAGCAGCCTCCACCACCATCGGCTTGGTCTCGGGTCAGAGAGAGTTCTTGCTTCATGAGGTAATTAGTTCAGGTATCATGGTATGTGTCACTTTGATCATCAAAACCATTGAATGTATGCATCTGATTCCTTTTATTTCTAACAACTGCTTGGATCTTACACTTGCCCACTTGACCATGCTTTGGGGATTGACAGGGTGTCTTAGTAAGCCTGTGTTTGTTAGTTTTGGTTAGCCACTGGGGTTGTCTCTGAGAAGCCATCGTCCGCTCCCCTCACACTTTCACTTTTCCATCTCGTTTCCCCACTCACCTGTCCCATTCCACTTGTCCGGGCACTGGGTTGACCTCTTTTAGGATTGCACCTTATCTAGTGGGAAGAAGGGGCTAAAGGCCCAGAAGGTAAAAGCAAGCTGGTAAAAGATAAAGGCCTAAGAATAAAACCTCGAGATGCTTCGCCCAGGGATCCCCGAGAAAGCAATAAAAGGCTTCTCAACAAGAAACAAGAGGGACCCTAAAAAAATAATAAAACAAGACCGAACCAGAGAATAGGGGGTCTCATCACGAGCCAACCTATTAGGTCCATGGGTACCTAGCAGTATGACATTGCCATCAGTTGGTTACCATGCCAGGGCAGTGACCTTTGGTTGCATGGCCAAAGGAAAGGGGGTCTCATCACGAGCTAGCCTTCTCATTTCTGTGAAAGTACTTGTGGGTAACGCTGTCACCACTGGTCACCATGCCAGGGCAGTGTCCCCTAATTATGTCTTGAGCAAAAAAGAAAGAAAGAGCAATAAAAAAATGAAATAACAAAAGTAATAAAAGGCATGAATGGGCTTGGAAAGAATTGCATCCATGACAGGTACAGCTCGCCTTCTACAAAGGCACCCACAGATAACATCTTGCATCCTTGGCCTTCATTGCACCCACCTGCTTGGACATCCCTTGACCACTTCATCCACTTACATGGCTTGGAAGAGGTCTCTTCCAGGAACTTCCCTTATTCAGTGGACACTAGCCCAATAGGATGCCTTGCCCTTTTCCCAGACTTGTATAGTAGGTTTGTGTAACGTCTTTGAGCTATTGATTGATCTATTAGGGGTTTTATGCATATGTTTATTAATATTGATGATGAAATGTGATTGACATTGCTATAATCCCTGTGACTGATGAGCCCATGGAGGGCGTAGCTTTTGATGTGTAGGACCATGCCCGATGGACAGGTACCATCTTGGACCGGTACACATGGGGAGATGATCAGTTCGGACCTCCATGGGGCTGAAGAGCCCATCAGGTGGATGCTGAGACCCCATCAAGGGGAGATACAGGATAGAGATGGATCCAGAGCTTTGCACCAGAGGAAAAGAGGACGTTCCACCAGGGACACCCCGGCAGAGCTTGACCTAGGGGGGATGACCCATCCTCAGTGGAACGTTGGCCTTGGGAGGCCTAGGACGTCACCACCTTGACCATGACGTCACCCAGCATCATGGACGTTTTGGGAGGCAGACTAGGCAGCAGTGGCACGTGTGGCAGGTTGGAGAAGCCCAAGGAGGGCTAACGCTTTGCTCCAGGATGCCCCATCTGCCCTAAAAGGGGCTAACGTCTCCCTTGGAGGGGCTTTTACTCTCTTTTAAGCTTGATTTAGGATTTAATTTGACAATTTAATGTAAAACAATATGATTTTGGTATTTTGGCCTTGTCGTCCTTTTACATGACCTAAAAAGTAAAATTAGGTCATGATATTGTATAAATGGAGGATTTTCTCCTTCATTTTTTCATCATCTTTGACTCACTCATTAGTGAGGTCTGAAATTTGCGCCCTCTCTTGGGTATTTGGCTGATTTAGTGAGGCGCACTTGTTGAAGGAAAACATTTTTGGCATTTTATGGTGTTTCTCTTGAAGGAAGGTGTTACAACTAGGGTTTGCATGGTTATTTCTTGGTGAATTGTAAGTATTTTTCTACAAAACTTCTTGAATGAATGGTTGTAGTTTAATTTTTTGCATGTATTTATAATTTTGTTGAATCAAAACCCTAGGTGACAAGCACACAAGTAGGTCCTTGTCTCATGTCCCCTGATAAAGAAATTTTCAGCCATTGAAGAAGGAAGAAAGAGCCTAGCCATAGCTACAATCCTATTTCTTCTTCCTCCCTTTTTGCTAGTCGTACCATTTAGAATTCAAGAAGGAGAAGACGTCCCAGGCCTAGGTCATCTACACTTAAGGCCGTTTTTCTCCTAGGGTTTGATGAAAGAGCCTTGTTGTAGCAACACTCTCCCTCATTACACTTTCTTGTCTTGATTTGTGCTTCATTGAGCTAGTTGTTTGCCATCTAAGGAAGGAGGAGAGAGCACGAGGCCTTGCCATAGCAACACCGAAGTGAGCCTCTCTCCCCTAGGGTTTTGTTTCTGAGGCCCTGCCATAGCAGCACTTCAAAACTCTTCCCTCTAGTCCTTAGCCGTCCTCCTTCAACCCTTGCGTCCTCCATTAAATTGACTCCATTTTACCCTAAAGGAACTGATCTAAAGTCCTCAAGCGTTGAAGTGAATTTGATCACAACACTCTCAAAACCTTGAATTAAAACCCTAATTTCACTAACCCTAGCCTAGACTAACCTACTAACCCTAAGTATTGACGTCATCCTTGGCTATTATATCATTGATGCAGCAACGTTTTGTCTTTTGAGCAATTGAATGGTGATATAAAGCATTTATTAGATG
>JASDQU010711125.1:12456-25910 GCA_032191745.1 Picea mariana
GTTTGAAAAGATCACTCTATCCACTTAATAACAAACCAAGGGTAAGTGCCTTTTAGAAAATGATAATAGTCCAAATAACGATGAAGGGGTTTTCACACTTTCAGTTGTAAAAACTGAATCAAAATCAAATTGAAATTGTCGCAATGAATAAAATGTCTAGTTGCAAAATGCGACGATGACTTGTCGTTTAGAAGACAATCGGTGTAGGCAGCTTATAGTGCAATTAAAAAAAAAAATTGAATTGGCTGCCAACACACTATAACATCGATAAGGACACGCTTCAAACCTAATGAGATAGGAAAATAAGGAATAATCCCCAAATACTCACTAGGACATCTTTCAAAAGCCAAGAACTCATGCAAAGCAGACACAAGATCGGGAGAATCCAAATCTTTCCAAGCCAAGGAGGATAAAATACTTGCGGAGGATCCTTCATCTACAATACATCGGTAAATGTTTTTTGAATTAACTTCAACCCTTATTTGAAAGGGTGAAGAAGAAGGAAGGTGAGGCTCAACAAGGTCATTGCAATTAAAGGAAACCATCCTAGGACTTGGAGGGGGTGTGCTCTAAGTGAGAGAAATGCCCCCTTGTTATGAAAGTACTGAACTGGAAATGCTAAAAACATAGTCGGTAGACACATCACTCCCCATTAGAATAGTGGGATCAGCCAAATATTGCATCGACATGACCACTTTCGTAGAATCAACACTCTCCAAGAGAATATTGGGATCAACCAAATATTGCATCGGCGTGACCACTTTGGTAGGCTCGACACTCTCCAAGAGAAGAGTGGGATTAACCGAAGATTGCTTCATCACAACCACTTCCTCAACCACTCACTGAATAGGCTGCGAGACAAAAGGGTATGAAGGTGCATCACCCCCAAAATGAGGAGTGGGATTGGCTGAAGATTGCATCAACACGACCACTTCATCAACCAAAGGATGAATAGATTGCAGGTAAATCGAGGAAGACTCAAAATCATAAGATCTTGCAGACATGGACCACAATATTCGTGCCTTTGGAATACCAGGGCACAAATGAGTAAGGTGATATCCCTTAAAAATATTACAAGGTAACTTAGGCTTATGTCCTATCCATCTAGGTTTCTCAACAAAGTCAATGCCCCCGACATGACTAGCAGTAGCTAGTTACTTGTCCTCAACATGACTTGCAGAGGTTGTTTACAACTCTCCAACATGACTAGAAAAGGTTGGTTTTTGAACTCCAGTGTGACTTGTAGGGACTAGATTCGTGCCCCCAACATGACTTGCAGTGGTTGGTTGCACATCTCCAACATTATTTGCATAGGTTGATGATTGGTCAATAACATGACTCGCAAAAGCTAGAGACCTATCACTAGTATGGCTAGCGGTGGCTGGAATTGTTCCCCCAACATGACTTGTAGAGGCCAGGGGCTTTCCCCCAGCATGACTTATAGAGGCCGGGTGTTGGTATTCACCATGAATTACATAGGTTGACGACCTATCTCCAAAATTTCTTGTAGAGATTGGTGATTTCTTCTTCCTATTCCTCCTCTTTATATTTCGTTTAGACTTCCAGTTACTAGTAGATATACATTCACCAAAGAAGGAATAAGGAGGAGAAGACTTTGCTGATGAAGGAACATCAACATGATGCCCATGACATAAGGTTCTTAACTAAGAAGCATCAAAAGCATTAGGGACATTTGGAATGGTACCCAACCAAACCGGTAGTCCTATATTCAACCTAGGAATGTACAATGTGGCCATTAAAAGGGACACCAACATTTCCAAAGAAAGGAAAAGAATAAGAATTCCCTTGCGAAGGGGTTCCTTGGATGGTATCATCAATAACTTTGGCCATGAAGATCTTATGCACAGGTTCTTCCCTTGTGGGATCGTTCAAGTCTTTAAAAGTATCACACACTGACTGTGGTAAATCAATGGTATAAAAAAAATAATCCTATAAGGAGGCAGATCCACGTTTCTAAGCGGAAGACCCAAATTTACTCACAACCGACATAATGGGTGGTCTATCACCTTAGGTCAAAGACCCAAAGAAATTAATGACTAACTCACTATGAAAAACTAAGGAGCACATATCACACCACTAAAAAGTCCCTAAAGATAATTCAAGAAAAAGGTAGGAAGAACAGTTACGCCAACCAACACTAGAGCAACTTATCGGTGTCAGTGTAACTCAAACACAGAAAAACCCTTTGGGTATACTCTACGAAGCATGGTCTGATGTCTATCCTAGGTACCATTGTATGCCCCCACAGTAACCTGTGTAAGTATCTATATAAAGTAAACTAAGTTTCCAACTTGCAATTAGTCACCAAGCGAGTACAGTCGACAGTTGGGCATATCATATGAGAAAGGTAACTATGTATAAAGCCTTTCAAGGGTACCAAAAGAAAATGGTCCGGAAGAAAAATGAGGATCCAAAACATATTTGAGGTCCACGAAGATCCGTAGTCATATGTAGTTAGAAGAATCCCAAGAATGACCCTCAAATACGATCCCCACTACGCTTGGTTTGGCTTTGGAGGGGCTATCTCCTTTGCCTTTCCTCACACGACCTCTTGTTTAGCCCCTGTGTTAGAGGGGGGTCCGGGATAAATTTTATGACACTAGAATTCGACACTCACTATCTTAGACTCTTAAGTTTATTTAAGTGTCCTTGAATAGTTTCCTCTCCACACCTAATCCAAGGCCCTAAAGCCTAGTCTAATTGGTGTACCCTGTAAATGAAAAAGCCTAATTGATTTTAACATTAAGCATTCATTTTAGTGGCTTGATTACTTAGGTGTGCGGTAGTGAAATTGATTTTTTTTTAGACTCTTGCAAAAATGAAACTTATAAGAAAAATGACAAAGAAAAATTTACTCTAATCCTTCAAATGAAAAGAGTTTCAAGGAAGAAAAAGCATGAACAATCCTTTAAACCTAAAGATGCAATATTTTCTCCTTTCCATGTAAAATGCACAATGCAACTTTCGAGTGAAACAAAAGAGAAAATGAAAGGATTTCCTTTCTTATTTTTCTTTTGAAATTATTTCAAGATGAGAACAAAACACAACTCTATGCTAATTCATTTTTCTTTTTCAAATAACAATGCAAGGAAAGAAAGAGACCTAACTAGCATAAAAACTAGGTTTTTTTTTTTCAATCAAAGCAAAAATAACGAAAGATGCTAAAATAAAATGTACAATACACGATTCACGCCCCCCGACCATGAGGCGGATTTTTTTTTTTTAAATGAAACTCATTTTTCTTAAAATTCAAGCTAAAAATAAGCCAAAAATGCTTGGAAACAAAGAAAGACAAAGAAATTTATACAGGAGGATTTCTTTGCAATTTCATAAACAATATGAGCCTTGAACCTAGCTAAAACACAACCAAGAAAGGCCTCTAGAACTTAGGAATACCATAGGAACGAAAGGTTTCTTAAAAGAAAAGAAAATCTTTTGAAAACAACTTTTCAAAGTGTCAGGACCACGTGTTGTGCACAGTCAGCTTGCGTATGTACACAGTCTGTGTATAAAGAAGAATGTGTATGTACACGGGATAGGTATAGAACATGGTGTGTACACTACTGAAAAATTATAAAAAAAGAGAAAGATTCAGACAGACCACCCAAATCAGGGAAGCTGGTAAGCACCTAGAAGGTGACCAGTGACCCAAACAGACTTAGAACACTTAAAAAACATAGGAATTCAAGCCAAACAAATATCTCCTAAAAAAACCCTAGTGAGATTCCCCAATGGAGTTTCCAATTATGATATTGGGAAAAATTCCCCTAATCTGGGTCTAGCGATTAGCCAGAGCCTTGATACCTTAAAAGACATACAATTTTCTATTCTACCCAAACCCAACAAGAGCTTAAGATAATTAAGGGAAGAGAAAGAAGATCAAAATGTGTACCTTAAGTCCTTACGGTTGTTGTCGATCCCTTCCTGTTTCTTTCCATTCCAAGATTGTAGGCCTCCTCCCAAAGCTGGTCTGAAACAATGTTACATAGAAAACTATGAAAACATATGCTTAATAATCAGGATCATCTAGAGAGTTAGTTATTCATGAAAACATTCATAAACACAAACACATATACATAAATATTTAGGACACGAAGTTTTCTCTTTTATTAAAGCACTAGATCATTTTGAGTTATAATAATGATCCGGTGCTCTACAATATGTGCAGGTTGTACAAGGATTTGGGAAGTCATGAGCTAAGTGTCTCGATTGATTACAATTGTATAATATTATTGGGCCTCTACCTCCTATGCCAAAATTTCCTCTGCCTCAACCTTTGCCAAACCCTCCCCCGACCTCCTGGATTAAAGCCTCTATGATTATTATACTGTGGACCACCTCCTTCTTTCGTGACATTTTCCTCCTGAATTCTATACATATTTGAAGTGCACTCTCTCATTATATCAAATGCACGAAAGTCGTTCTCTTCGTTCCCTATAGACTTGCAAAAGTTACAAAATAAATTCCTTGACATACTATGGTATTTCTATAGCAATGGACAATGATGTGGATGACGTCCCCATTTATTTCATATTTTGGTGCTTCGGTCGCCAAATACTGCGCAAAGGATGGGAAGTTTTCCTTATGGTGGCCTTCAATCCTACACTTGACACACCAAGCTTGTTACCGCTTCTCCTTTCCTTTCATCAGTTCTTCCAATTGAATTATCAAGGAGACTAACTGGGTCTAGACTTGAGCCATCCCCCCACCATCTCCTATGGGAGATGCTTCCAGCTTCATTGCAATCTCCAAAGCTTCAAGATGCAACATAACCTTTTGTTGTATCAACGGGTAGAGAATGTGTGGAAATAGTCCTACAATAAACCATTCTCTCTGCTGTTGATTAGGAATATGGAATGTCAATCTACCCATAAAATCCTTAAATATTTGATCACAGTCCCAAAATGACTCAGTCCACACTTGTTTAATTTCCTTCAATTTTGTGATGTACTACGACTTAGACTTCGATTTCTTGAACTCTTTCAATAATGCTTGTCTAGTTTCTACTAGTGTCCTTGCTTGACTTGTTGGTGTAGTACTTTGCAATTTCATGTACCATACTAACAAACGACCTCTAAATGTTGTTACAAATTGTGCAATATTTGTGGCCTCATCCTGAAAATTCTTCACAACCGAAATTCTCTCACATACAAACAGATGTTGTTCTGGGTCCTCCGATCCAACTCCCTAGAACTTAGGCATTCTCAATGTATTTTGTACCTCTTCCATGGTATTTTTTATAGTACCTACCCCTAGTGTTGTTGGTTGATTTTGATTCGACATACTTCTTCCACTGCTCTGGCTACCGCTATTCTTACTTCCTCCACTAACTATAAGTTCTTTTAACAAATCTTCAAATGTTATCTTAGATCCAAGTGATGCACATGGGGTCATGGAATCGACACAGGATCCATCTTGAGTAGGACTTAATGAATCTTCTATTATAGGACTGAACTAAGAATCCTCTTCCTCTCCTTTTACGTGCAATATTTCTACAATCTGGATTAGTGCGTAGGGTTCTCTCTTCTCATACTCACTGTGCGACTCTCCTATCTCATCCCCAGTCTTCAACCTTTTGTACCTTCTTCCACTGTGAAATACTCAAAATTCATCTTACTCTTATGATACACCTTCTTTGTTTCTCTGCATCCTCAGTCCCTCCATTCCTTCTTCATTTCTCTCTTCATTATTTCCTACCTTTAGACCATCCCCTGATCATTCCCCAGTTCCTTTATGTGCATGAATCCCCTTAGCAGTTATATTCCATTGTCATCACACATTTGTTGCACAACACCATATTTATCCAGGTACCTAATGCTTTCATAAACCTTTTGCGTGGACCCTTGAAGAAATCCCTTTCTACAACACTATATGACTGGGTACAATCCATTGCAAATTCTATAATATAACCCCCCGGTATGCTATTTAACCAGAAATCCACTATGTACAGAGTAGTATTGCTTACATATTCAATTGTCTTACCAACTCAGGGGTCTAGTTCCTCGGGGCTATAGTTAGGTATGTTCCAGTATTCTCCACTAACCTTTCTAACCATTCAGTTAAAATAATAAAAAATTCACCAAAGAAAATCTCATGCAGCTCTGTGAACACATACCTTTGCAACCATTGTTCATCACTCATCCGAGGTTTTCTATTCTCTCCTCGAGAAAATTCTCTCTCCTTCCTTTCCAGCCATTCAATGTTCTCTTTCTTAGTCGGCCTCCAAAACATTCCCTCAATTATAGATTCTGGGTCCCGACAATGAAACCATTTGTTGGCTCATGGTTATAATACCCTAGGTTAAGTTTATTCAACCAACAAAACCCTTCAGATACCGACCCTTTTGGCATCACCTGCATACAAGTGAAGTCTCACCTGAGGTATCTACTAGGTTTGCAGGAACCAAGTTAGGGGATGCAAGGCTATCATCATATCCATTACTATTTATCCACCTCATGCACAATATATTTATTCATATCTTTTGATTAGTTTAAAAACTCTATTATGCAGAACCCTTATAACATAGATTGCAACATAAATAACTCACTGTATCATTCATTATTACTGTGCATCAATCATATAGTAAACATATATATGCTAATCATGCATAAACATAACATCCATGAAAAACCACATCAAAGGACACATTCAGACACAAACTTTAACGTGGTTCATCGAATCCTTGGGTTACATCCGCAATGGATGGATTCTATATTTATCTTCATGAAGTAATCTCCTCAGGCTTGTGCTCTGCTCTTACAACATATACAACTTATTATATCCTCAATCTAGCCTAGCTTCTTTGCAGTGCTCGCCTCTCTCTCCACAACCCTAAGCATAGATTCTCAATCAGATGCATGCTAAACTCTTACTTTCAGTAGCCTGTTCTTCCCAACTCATTGCATATTTATACATAGATTTAGGGCTCATAAACCTAATAGTTTATACCAAAAACATAACATGTACTAGCTATTTTCCTTCTTTTTCGCTAGCATGCTATTATTCCTTACTTTGCGCCTGCATGCTTCTTTTCTTGATTTAGTGCTGAACTGCTACTTTCCTTCCTTCTTTTGCACCTGATCCGACTTCTTCTTTTGACCCCACAAACTAATCCCTTTTCTACTTTTGCGTGTGATCTTCAAAACTTAGTTATTCAACATGCGTGTCCTACAAATCTCATGCCTATTAGCCTCTAGATTTTCTCACTTGGAAATATCGGGGTTAGGGGCCAATGCTATTTTTATCTATTGGTATTCTAGTGATTATTAAGAGACAACAATTGATCAAGACAAGTTTTTTTTTCATTGAGGGCAGGTACATATATTGGTTAAGTGGTGATTTTTCTTTAGAGACATATTCAACTCAATTTTCCATGGTTTAGAGAGAGACACTGATGCTTTTAGCCAATTTCCTATTTTTTAGGAGATAGTGTCCAAAGGCTCACATGCCATTTACAAACACACAATATTGTTCTTGGTTACATTATGAGCCTAGTGAACTTTTTTTTGGATGTCATCCAGGTACTTTCTATTTTTAGCAGGTGGAGATAGAGAGGTCAGATGGTTATTCTGATTGCATTTCCAGATTCCTTACAAAAAATCGAATCACTGAGTATATTTACATTGACTTATGAGGAACTTTTATTTTTAGTAGCATCTATTTTTAGACATACTATTTTTGGTGGTGGTATCCTAGTGGTCCTGGACATATTTGAGTCATTTTTGATTTTTTAGGGAGACTTCTATTTTGGGGCATGTCTATTTTTGGTAGGGGTAGTCACCATGGTGAGTGACATGTGGAAATATTTGAAAAATTACATGTGGTAGTTTAGAGGAGCGCTTGGATGATTTGGTATCCATGTTGGATGGATGAGTCATGAGGAGTGGGGTTACCACCTTTTTCTCTCTCCAAGGGGGCTCCGACCCTTTTTCTCTCCCCTTTTAACTCCCTCACCCACTAAATCCCTAAGTCCTTTCCTTATTTCCCACTTCCCCTAACTTCACTCCCCTTTTCCCCTTTTCTCTCCATCACTCCATCATTCTGTTGATTTTTCAATAGGCTAGGTTAAGCATGAAGTTTAATCCATTTTTATCACTTAACCATAACGATAAATATTGCAACAATCAAGATCACAAGAAGAAGCACCATGCACAATAATACAAAATGTATCCTGGGAAACCCTTCTCAACAAGGGAAGAAAACCCAGACAAATTCTTTGCTATATTCTTCAAGAGAAAGACCTTCACCTCCAAGAAGGACCTAGCACACAAGAGGGTTCTTAACCCTATAACTCTAGCACCTAAGAGAGGTGCACACCTTTTTCCAAATAAGTGTACTTTCTGAAATTACCAAACTCACAATTATGATATGATTCCACAATGGGGAATCATCTCTTACTTATATTAGACTTGTCAAATCAACAAAGGCGTCTATTGGCTCAATAGAGATGACCTCTCTAAGTCACTTTATAATTTATTATTATTATTATTATAATTAATATTAACAATATTTATTATCTTTTACATTTATTATTAATCACATTAATGTGGGGTCGACCTATACCCTTTACATAACAATTAGGGTTACAGGCAGGTCTGACTCTTGAAAAACATATAGCAAAGGATATGATACACCCACTAGTGCTCATCCACTAGGGGCACATCCATAGGGATGTCATAGCTCTAGCTCACTAAATTACACAAAATAACCATATCTACACATGTTCACCTGTGCTCATCCACATGCACGTCCACTCTACAGATCTTCTTTCCCACTGCCTCACACAGGAGAATCATCTGGAGTTTTCTCATCAACTCTGCTACTCAGAGGAGGCTAACACATCATTTTCATTTTTATTCACATGATGTTGCACCCAACACTTTGGGTTTTCACACGTTCACCTTTTGCTAAGCCACATGCATTTCCAACTCATCAGATCGCCTTTCCCACTGGATAATCATCTAGAGTTATTCTCACTCTCTGAATGGAGGAGTTCATCTCTACGTTCCTATCTCTATCTCAGGAAGGAACCACATATCATTCTTAGGGGCTTTCTCTCAGGTTTGTAAGATGAGAGAAAGGCTTCACATAGCTGCAATGATACACACCTCATAGGTTTGTAAGCTGGAGAATGTCTCACATATCTGCATTCATCAACACTCCCTCTCAGCTAGGGAGGCATTCTTCATAAATTCAGGTCTCACACAAATGTACTCTGAACTTTGTTTTTGGTTGGAGTCATCAATACTCCCTCTTAGCTAGGAAGACAATTTCACCAAGTTACTCTAGTGAAGATGCCTGTAATCTGCTCATGTGTAGGAAGGTACTACAATTGTACGCTTTTTCTCTGCATCATATCTCTGATCTAAGGATATTTCATCTCATCATGTTTTGATCCATCAGGAAACATTGGGTTCTCAAGGATATTTACACACAGATCTTAGTTATCATCATAGGATCCATCTCATGGTCAAGTAAATTTGTTAGAAACTAGTGAAGCCACATTTCTTTGCACACTCGATTCTATTTACTCTGCCTCTGTGGTACTTAAGGTAACATAGTTTTAATGTCTATTGTGCCAAGAAACCATGGAAAATTTTACGGTAGAGCATCAACCAGATGTGTTTCCTGATTCACTATACTTTTGCTCAATTTGAATCAGCATATATTGCAAACTCAAGTTCATACTAGAGGCATATCTTAGGCCATATCCAACTATGTCTCGCATATATCTCAATACATGTTTTGTTGTTGTCTAGTGAGTCTTTCTTAAGAACATTAACTACATGGCATGAATCAAGTATGATGTTTAACCAGATACATCAGTGATCCAATCGATTGTGGATCAGTCTCAGCTAAATCATCATGAAACTTTCTTCTTTAAATCCATCACGGTGGATTTTTCATTCTGTCATACTGAACTTTTTTAATATTTTCACTGCATATTTTCCTTGACTTAGGAAAAATCTTATCAATCCTCTGTCATACTTCTTGTCCCAAGAAGTAGTGCACCATACTCATATTCTTCATCTTGAATCCAGAAGTCAAGGATTACTTGTATCCAACAACAACACTTTCTGAATAAGTCATCAGGATCAGGCTCTTGTCATCAACACTGTAATGATATAGGTTTGGATCAACATCACTCTTACTGAAATCCAAACTCATTAAGAATCTATTGATCTGATATAGTTTCCAATTCATAGATGGTAGTATGGATGGAAAAACTTACTGGAAAAAGTGTCTTATCATAGACAAATCCCTCTGTTTGTAAGAAATCTCTGGTTATAGATTTTGTTTTGTATTTCTTGACACTTCCATCAGTTGCATGATTGATCTTAAGATATACTAGTATTATTCTTTTATGGCATATTTCCATACTTGTTCTCTTGTTTCTTTCTTAAGACAAGGAAGCTCAACATCAATGAAGTGGATTATGACTGAAGGATAGCTTGAAAATCTCTTTTTCCTTCTCGGAATGTTCCTTCAGGGGATTTGATTTTTCTCTGCCTCTAGGTAGCCCTTTTATTTCATATTGAACATATCAAATAGAGCAATTAGAATAATGTATGTCTCCCTCTGGACTGCTGAAGGGGGAGAAAGGCATTGTCTCACTATTAATCTCTACTTGAGATTCTCTAGATTTTGAAAATCTATCTCTTCTTCAAGGGAAACATCGTTTCTTCTTGTTGTTTGTATGATGAACAAACTAAATATGGTTTGGACTCCCGTACTAGGGATAATGGTCCAAATCTTGAGAGCTCTCGTATTGGAAATAATGTTCATCATTTATTTGAAAAATGTAATCAACTATAATATTAGAGATCAATTGATTTACCTATTTGTAGTCATGTCCTTTTAGAGAAAGTACTTCTCCTCTCTCTTCTCTTCACTCTTTTGAGGTGGATCTGGATCAATGTCAGTGGTGGAAGCATATTGCCTTCCCTTCTTCCTGGTTGGACATTTTCATGCAATGTGTCCATACTTGTCACATCTGAAGCACTAAACTTCTGAAACATCTCTTCTTTGATAACTTGGATTGGATGGAGACTTTTCACCCTTAAATGTTTGCCTGGAATTTCTTTTGAATTTTCCTCCCTTCTTTGTATGAAGTGCAAGAGCATGATTTTCTTTTGAGGAATCTTCCACTCCTCTATTTCTAAGTATAAGTTCTTCTTGAGTGTAATCTGTCCATAGATGCTCAAAGGTTGGTAGAGTTTCTCTTCCACTGATACTCTGAATGAAAGGCTCGCATGATTTTGGAATATTCTGGAGAGTGGTTAAGACAAGTTCTCTATCAGACATGATTTCCCCAATGGTCTCTATCTGTTCTTTAATCTCTGACAACTTCATAAAGAAGAGTGCAATTGTGTTATCCTTTTTCATCTTGGTACTTTGAATTTGGCTCTTTAAGGTAAGAGCTCTAAGAGTGTTTTCACTTTCAAACATTCCTTTTAATGTTTTATACATATCACAGGATGTCTTCAGATTTGCAATATGGGGTAAGAGGTGATCTCTTATTGAGTAGATGATTATTTTTCTTTCTTTGACATATTATTCTTTTCTTATATTCTTTTCTATATGGGTAGTTGTGTCTGGTAGAGTTTTAGTTGTTACATCCAAGAGATCATATTCTTCAAAAGTGACTACAAGCTTTGATTTTCAAGGGCTGAAGTTGCTTGCTCCATCAAGCCTATATTCTACTAATGTTCTATTCTTCATTTGATTTGTTTCTTCAAACACTTGCCGACTGGATTTTGAAAAACTAATGATTAGGTTGAATTAGCAACCTTGGATTATTTTGAATTATGAATGCCAATAATCAATTTGGTAGTATCAATGAGATGCTTACTGATTCAAGAAAAAAATTTCTTCAAAAACCCTAGATTTAATATTCTGTAGGAATTTTCGGTACCCTTGAAACCCTAGGTCCAAAAATCAAAATTTCTTGGAATTTCGTTTTGAGAACTTCTGGAGATGTGCCGGAAGAGGTTGTACTCTTCTATGCCAAAATTAGCCCCAATTTCCACGTATTAAGGGATGAATCACCACTGATAAGGAGGTCATACAATTTTTTTGGAAACCCTAGGAGGGTCGTAGGGTTCTGCAGAAGAGGAGAGATGGATGATAAAATCTTGTAGCTTGTGAAATGGGTTCTTCAAGACCTAATCTCTGAGACCATGTTGACTTTTCTATAGGATAGGTTAAGCATGAATTTTAATCCATTTTTATCATTTAACCATAACCATAAATGTTGCAGCAATCAAGATCACAAGAAGAAACACCATGCACAAGAACACAAAATGTATCCTGGGAAACCCTTCTCAACAAGGGAAGAAAACCCAGCCAAATCCTTTGCTATATTATTCAATAGAAAGACCTTCACCTCCAAGAAGGACCTAACACACAAGAGGGTTCTTAAACCCTAGAGATGTAGTGCCCAAGAGAGGTGCACACCTTTTTCCAAAGAAGTGTACTTGCTGAAATTAGAAAACTCACAAGTATGATATGATTCCACAATGGGGAATCACATCTTACTTATATTAGACTTGTCAAATCAACAAAGGCGTCTATTGGCTCAACAGGGCCGACCTCTCTAAGTCACTTTATAATTTATTATTATTATTATTATTATTATTATTGATATTAACAATATTAATTATCTTTTACATTTATTAATAATCACATTAAGGTGGGGCCGACCTGTACCCTTTACATAACAATTAGGGTTACAGGTAGGTTTGAATCTTGAACAACATATGGAAAAGTATATGATACACCCACTAGTGCTCATCCACTAGGGGCACATCCATAGGGATGTCATAGCTCTAGCTCACTGCATTACATAGAAGAACCAGATCTACACATGTTCACATGTGCTCATCCACAGGCATGTCCACTCTACAGATATTATTTCCCATTGCCTCATATAGGAGAATCATCTGGAGTTTTCTTGTCAACTCTGCTGCTCAGAGGAGGCTAACACATCATCTTCATTTCTGTTCACATGACGATGCACCCAACACTTTTGGATTTCACACGTTCACCTTGTGCTTAGCCAGAGGCATGCCCAACTCATTAGATCGCCTTTCCCACTGGATAATCATCTGGAGTTCTTCTCACTCTCTGAATGGAGGAGGTCATCTCTACGTTGCTAGCTCTGTCTCATGCATGAATCATGTACCCTTCTTAGGGGCTTTCTCTCAGGTTTGTAATCTGAGAGAAAAGATTCACATAACTGTGATGATCCACACCTCGCAGGTTTGTAAGATGGAGAATGTCTCACATAGTTGCATTCATCAACACATTCAAGGGGGCACACCATCCTCATGAGGGTGGCACCCACCTTTTTATTCTCACCCACCTCAACCACCACACCTAAATTCCTAGAATCACTCACTAACTCCCACTCTCCCTATATTCCCGCCCCCTCA